>DWGJ01002571.1:0-15369 GCA_018246895.1 Aspitha aspitha aspitha | reverse complement strand
GTTGCCAGGCTACAGATACGCTTTGGGGACGGGCATTGGGTTCCTTGTCGACCCAAATTTCATCGAGCAAGCCGGAATGGAGACCTGGGAAGGAATTAAAGAGGGAACTAGATTTGTTCTGGATAATTTTATGTCGAAAAGAAATTTTCTTGCCACATGATTTAAACAAATTCAATTTTTACTATTCATTGATAACCATTTGTAGTTTTTAGTTTTTTAAATATTTTTATTACGAGATGCTTTTTAATAGTAGACATTTTATAGCAATGTATTTCAGTAGTAGAATAGATAGTAAGTCGTAATCTGAATAAAAGTTATATTGACCCTAATATAATGTACCTACAGTTACCGGCTATTGGCTACTTCTTTGAAATTGCACAGCAATAAAGTTTGTGAATGAAATTTATAATTTGATTAAATGATAATGGCAATTTGTCCATTTATCTCATAGTTCATCTTTCTTTTACAATCTGGCTCAGATAACTTTCTAAAAAAATTTTTATCTGCAAATGAAAATGGTTTTAAAATCAGCTGTGGTTTTCAAGATCGGCCTTGGCAAACAAACAAACCAAACAAAGACAAACACAAGCAGCATAATAAAACAACAAAAGAAAAGTGATAAATGTAGTTACTTTTTATTATTATTTAGTTGTTGTAGTCGTCCAATGTTTTCGTTAATGGATCACCGCTTTAAACGTACTACGATTAGCAAACGTACCTTTTCTTATCTTGTGTTATCAAAATACGATAAATATTGCAACATATTACGAAATTTTCGATACTTGATCGAAAAATATTTTCTAGTGGAAAAATATTCTGGATTGGATTACTTAATATTATCGCAATCTACGATACGGGTTGTTACACCTAATTAATTCATTAAATTACTACACACACAGAATGATGACGGTTTTTCACGTAAATTTGTTTTTGTCGACATTTTTTGTTTTATGTCATCTGTTTTTGAATGCTGTTGCGCAAAATGAGTTGTATATGGGGTGAGTGGACTTTGATTGGTCTATAGATATTTGATAGCATATATAGACAGTTATGGTCTAGGACTTTAGATAAATACTTTTAACCTAAGTTCTAGTGTTCGAATCTTTTGTACACATCTCATAATTTATGAAATTATGGGCTCTTTTTATAACAGCTGAAACCTTTGTCCAGTTGGAGATAAAAAAGGTGGCAGCCAATATCAGTATCAGGAACATCGTGAACCCTCCTAAAACCTAAGGTGTGTGTAGTCAGCTAAGTCACATTTCCTAAGGCTTGACCATTCTCATGTCTATAGGAGACTCGTGAACAATGGAACGATAGAAAGAATATTGGCAATAAACATATCCATAGTCATGGTATTATTGGATTTACCTGATGTCCCAAAGATAGAATATCGATCAGATTTCAAGTCGGCAGGGCATGATAAACAGGATTCCCCTTATAAAAGAAAATTATGATTTAATAGATAACTCTCTTCATATCTCTGGTACTATATCTTTGGTAGTAGACAAAGCCCTCATTGGAGACTGTTTCACAATAAGTCTGCTTCACAATAAGTCTGCAGTATAATGTGGGGTTTTAAAAACCTATTTAAAATTTCAGTTACAAAGTTTACAATGTTAAATTGCAAACTCAACATCAAGAAGACAATTTTCATTTATTGAAGAGTGATATGATCGATTATTGGAGGAAGCCATCTCTGAAACATGGCGTGGTTGGTAAGGCTATGGTTCCGCCGTCACATTTCAACTGGTTTGAGGGTCAACTGGAAAAACTGGGGTTTGATATTTATATAGCCATTGAGGATGTTTATGAGTAAGTACCAATAAGACAGCTTTATAATGCAAAAATTTCTTAGTGGCAAGAAGATATTTTATACTAAGAATTCTACTAAGCTAAAGATAAGCATTGTAGAGGGCAATGTCTGAAACTACGTAAACGATTTAATAACTTCTTTTATTAATATAAGATAGATTATATCTGGTTATCGCAGGCTATTTATTGGTATTACATATAAATGGTTGTTCAGTGAGATGAGAAGGGAAGGTTTGCCTATAATTGATAATCTACTAAAAGTACTATGGTACTAGTGCATTGGCGTCATTTCCTTCAGTCATTTATCATTAAATCATAAATACCAGGTTTATTTTCAGTTATACATATTTAGTTAAAATAATTATTAATATTTGTAATTAATTTCATTACTGTTATCAATGTTTTAGATACTTAAACGCAGTGAATACACCCAAACGATCGTATACAAATGAAGACGAAACGGAAGTCGATTTTGATATTTATAATTACTACAGATATGATGAGGTTCGTTGGCTTATTTTTATCAAGGAATTTGTTCAGATTAAAACAATAGAAACGGTGTTAGGTGCAGTGGTTGCTATAGCGTATTAAATTTGCGGGCGTTGGAAGTCAAAACCTACTTTATCTTAGGAGGTCTAAGATCTACCTTTAAGATTTACCTTTAGATCTACCTTTAAAATGCCTAGAGTATGAGTACAATTTGCTATGAAATAGAAAAAGATGAGTTTCATGAAAACGTTTAGATTTTATACCATAATTTTAATCAGAATATTTGGTTTTGCTTGTTAAATGTTGCAATGATTTCCAGATCTTCGATTATATAAAAGAATTGGAATACAAATATACAAATTCTACAGAAATATACTTCTCGGTAATAGAAGCTGGTGAGACTGATGAGATGAGGTCATTATTTTACATCAGATTAAAGGGGAATAATACAGCAGAAGACGTTCCTGTAGCGGTAATCGAAGCAGGAATAATTCCCAGGGAATGGATTACTATACCATCGGCGCTTCATGTTCTAAAAAATTTACTTGAAGACGAACACAGAAGTCTCATAAACAACTTTGAATGGATCATCATACCTGTTTTGAATCCGGATGGATATGAATACACTCATACAAATGTACGTGATCAGCAGTAAGATGAAATAACGGTTATAATTGTCTCAAATTCACTGATTTCTTAATCTCCCGTATTGTGATCTTTCTAATTCTTCTACATGATTAACAGGGTGATTAAAAATTTCAGTTGCGGCTATGGATGAAGAACAGAAGCACGCGAAGTAACCTGAACTTCATTTGCCCTGGAGTAAACATCAATCGTAACTTCGATATTGGATGGAACACTTTCGACTCCAGCTCCAGTCCTTGCAGTCATCTTTACAGCGGCACACACGCGTTCTCGGAACCCGAGGCTGTTTTTCTCAATACACTTATAGAAGAATTCGGGAACAGAACAAAGCTATACTTCTCATTGCAGAATAGCGGTGGGAGTGACGGATTCATTTCTTATCCGTGGCAATACGAAAGAGCGGCAAGTGGTATGTTCAGACAACATCACCTTCTCGGTTTGGACATGATTGACGCTATTAATGGGACGTACAGACTTGACGTGGGTTTTGCTGCGAGTGGCGATAGAGCTTCAGGTACCAGTTCCGATTATGTCATGGAAGAAGGGGTGCTGTACACCTTTAACATAGACATAGTACAACGAGGGAATGACGGCGTAAATGTCCCCGTTGAAGAAATCGTTGACATAGTTGATGACGTGTGGCGCGCCGTGGAAACAGCAGCTGTAAGCTTTATTTAACTTACTGTACAATTAAAGTTAAGAGTATAATTAATATAACATTAGTTAGGAAATTAAATGTGAATAGTCTTTATCGTTGTTTGTTATTACAAAGTCGATATTTCAAAATCGATAAAATAAAAAGGAAACAAACTTAAAAGGTAATGGAATAAATAGATGATAGCAATGGTAAGGAAAACATAATAGACAAATTGTGTAAAATTGATGCTGCAGAGTTATTTTACGAAAAAGTATCGCACGAAGTTCGTACAGGGGAATAGGCTGATGGCACACCTGATACTAAGTGGTCATTATCGTGTATTTGCAACATCTAACGAATTGCTGTTGCTTTGCTTGTCCTCAAGAAACCTTTTAGCGTTACGTTTGAAGAACGTAATGTTATAGTGCATTGTGAACAGCTCTGAAGGTCGCTGGCGGGTTCTGTTTACGGTAGAAAACGCGATGTGTACACAAACCAGTTCGAGACCGTGTGCTCCGCGGAAAGCCGATTTGACTATAGATGTACTGACCCAGTTTTTTCATCTAATTTTTTTTCAGCTCTCATCATAGGATGCTTTCACAACGTCACTATTTCGTGGATTTTTACCCAGTTTTCCTTCATTGTAATACCAAATACTGTTTAGTTTTTAAAAACCCTATTAATTTTGTTTGATCAGATGTGCATGTCAGAATTCGAACTCAGACCTCTGAACTGGAAAACTGATGTCTATAACTATTTAATTTTGTGACATGTCAAACTATTGAAGGTTTTTTGAGCTTCAAATTTATGGAGACCTGAATATAATGAAATTTTCTTCTACCTTTAGTTCAGAAATCTATCTATAGTCAAATTTTAGCTTTCTCAATAGTCTTCCAATTAGTTTACCGAATAGCTAACACATGATGGTAGCGCCTTTACGGTTGTACGGTCGTGAATGTTTTAACTGGCCAGTCAAACGTCGGAGGCGGTGTTATAAAACATCGAAGCAACCCAGGATTCCCGCTACAAAATATTCCGAGTTTAACGAAAGTGCGTGTATCTGGCGAATGTAGTGGAAATAGTTAATGGTGATGGACGTCTATTTGCTATGTGTGATGGATGATCACGGTCGTACTTAATTTTGCAAAGTGCTATGCATTTGCAAGCGCTGCTTAAGATTGCTAACATTAAGAATTTCGTGGATGAGTTATCTTGTGATGCAACCGACTATGTTAGTATTAATTGACATAGAAATGAAACCTATAATTACATGTATTGTTGTATAGGTATGTTTTCGAAAATGATGTGTGTAAGTGATATTAAATTTAGGTCGAAGTAACGATCAAAGCTTTCTTTCCTAACGGTATGTACCTACGGTATGTATCTATGAGCGCATAAACCACTTTTTTTTAATTGACCTTAAAGTTACAATCTTGTATCCACGATGAAAATAAACGTTATCATTGTACTAATTGCTGCTAATTAGCAATTTTAAAGTCGTTATTTTACTAAAACGACACGACACAACACGACACGTAACTTTTAAGTTTGTTCTATTTACATCCATACATATCGCCACGCCAGGTCCCTAACGTGGTAAGCAGAAAGCAGTGAGTGCCAAATATCCTGTCCTTACAAACCTGCCGGGCTATATCTACATTCATCATTCTCTTCGTGCATACTACCTATTCGTGACTAATAACATTGAAAACTTTGGACGTACATACGTATATCAGTTTAGATATAGCCGTACATGCGTACTATAATAGATTAAAAATATGCATATAAGGGTTTACAGGAGAAACCAATTAACATTTGATCCAGCTACTTCAATTAATTAACAAAAGGTTTTTTGTGTCACTAACTCTACAACATCCATCCTCATTAATTTTATATTGCAATAAATGAGTGCATCCACAACCACAGCTTTTGTTTCAAAGAACTCATTGACACGGAAATCACAGAAAGCTTTAGGGAATCAATATCCAAATTGAAAATTCAGTATTCATGCCAAGGCGTTACAGAAACGATCACATTTAATAATGTATATAAATATATTTTCTAGTGTACACATTTTGGAAAGGAAGACCATTGATATTAATATGTATTTCATTTTGCCTATCTATTAATTTAAATAAATAAATAAATAACTGGGGACAATTCCACACACGGCACTCTGATCTCAAATTAGGCAATTTAATGCCTGTGTTATGGTGACCAGACAGCTGATATACATATATACATACGATATAGTACTTATGTAGATATTTTTATTACGACCAGACACAGAACAAACGAATGTGCTCATCACACAAATGTTTGTCCTGGGTGGGAATCGAACCCATGACCTCCGGTTTTGCAGTCAGGGTCTTTAACCACTCGACCGCGAGGCCAGTCTAGTCTAATTGAGATGCAACTTTATCTTGTGCTTTTACTTTGCTTTACAAAGATAACCTTTGCGATAAGACCGCTTTTTTCAGTATCTAGTTTCATCTTTGTACTTTTCCGAAGTAATTTCTCGTTTACGGTGTGCACAATATATTAGGCTATTTTATAATTTCAGGATTATAAAAATCTATACTTAATATTATAAAGCTGAAGAGTTTGTTTGTTTGGTTGAACGCGCTAATCTCAGGAACTACCGATCCGAATCGTAAAAATACTTTTGTGTTGGCTAGTTAATCAATATTACTAAAGCTAAATAAATCGGTCAAGTAAGGTACCTGAGATGTGTGAGACAAATAAGAAAATTCCAAACAATGTGAGCTCGTCTTAAACTCGGAAGGTGGAGGGTGCGAACTGAAAATATTGCTTCTGAGACGTGACAACACGACGCGAACTGGACACTAGGGCTGGGAACTGGTGATTGGGAAATATCGATAAATAACTCATTTCATTTTTCGCACGAAGAACGACCTGCTCCGATTTTGGTTTTAAATTTTCACATTTATTTATTTACAGGACTTCCATAGCAGTATTCTAGTACGACAATAACCATGTAACATTGATTTTATAGCAGATTAATTAGTTTAACAGATTCACTACTCACTACAAATAAATAATATAAATTGAGTTAAATTAAATTAAGCAAACGCTATCAAACCGGAGCGTAAAGAGTGATGAATGTTAGATATATTAATCAGTGTTCAGTTAAAATTGGGTACCGCATTGGTAACCCTTAAAAGAACTTAAATATTCTAAATTCGAACTCCATTGTTTTATTTTCGTATGTGTATTGCTTACACAGGTTTAGGCTGCAACGTATTTTTATATCCCTGTCCTGGCTATGCATTTTTTGTATGTTAAAGTTTGTTGTTCGACCCTTTTTATTGGTCCACTGCTGGACCGGGTCTCCTCTCATTTTGAGAGGGATTTAGGCCATAGTCTGCCACGCTGGCCAAGTGCAAATTGGTAGACTTCACACATCTCAGAAAATATTATATACTTAATAACATCTCTAAGGTATGCAGGTTTCCTCACGATGTTTTCCTTCACCGTTATAGCGAGTGATATTTAAATTTGAATGTTAAAGTTTAGTTACGTTTAATTTCGGAGCATCGGTGTTAGAATATCGATACATTCTGTCACTGTGGCATCACTCGGAACGTGAAAGCCTCGACACGTCGCAAAGAGAAATGTCGCCCGTGAAATATCTCCATTCTAACGGAGTACTCGATTTCGGGACTTCATTTGGACATACGTTGCGATGTAGGGAACATGTTAGGATACGGATGGGACTGGACGGAATGCTTTTGCGATCTTAGTCGAAAATTAGCGCATCCGAATTATTACTTTGCTTTTTGCTTCGTCATAGTTACAGTAGCTCATTGATGATCTTTGCTTCTTCTTCAGATTTCTTTTTAGTTAGTTACTTTTTTAAATTAATCAATTAGTTACCTAGTCGTATCAAATTATCCTTCATGTTGCTTTCATTTGGTTGGTAAAATCCAAATTGCACAATATTGTTAAGCGTTCTAAGTATAAATCAATGTTGCCTCTATTTTTACTATCAATCAGCAATTGTGGTGTCGTCTGTTAAAGGGCACGCAGAATAGTCTATTCAATCGAGCAGGACCAAAAATGGCCAAATCCGCTTACGAGATGTTTAATTCAAACGAAACAATAAAATGGCGGCGTGTAAAAATGCGCGGCGCTCGCGTTATTCACACAAAAAGCCTTACAATCTTGCGTTGAAATTTATTTGGAGAGCCGCCAAGACTTTTGTTCTGACTTGGCAGAAATCCACCCAGCCATGCTTTTCCATGGTGAACGGTACTCTCGTCGGGAAACACAATTTTCTAAAAATTGAATGTGTACTACATGCAGAATGGGAAAAGTTTTGTGTAGTTTTTGTCACTCGTTCAAATCGATATTTCTGTCGTTTCTATATATAAAATTTGGCTACATGTTTTATTGCGTCCCAGTGCTGAGCACTAGTTTCGCCTTTAACATCTGCCTGGAGCATACCTCGCTGCAATGCAATGTTTCAGTACGGATTGCTGTAGATATAGGTTAGTGGCTAATCAATTTTTGGGATGTTTTTAAACAATCGATAACAATTCATCCCCAGACAGGTTGAATTTGAAAAAATCAGTAGCGTACACTCTTTCCTTTTCACACTTTTTCCTCTTTCTAGGTTGATGTCAAATTCCTTCAAAAACAGCACAGCGGGTTACTAGTGAAAGAGTAATAAACAGATAAAGCTATTTTCGCAATAAAAGTACGGATTAAATTTTATTTTAACGATTAATTATCGAATTTTTTAGAGCGATTCGCTGTTCGAAACGAGAATTTCCTCTTCCCTCGCCACGGCGACTGGATCAGATTCCAATTTGGGCGTTAATTCCCTTTTGACGTTACCATTTTACTGCTCGCATTTTACTGTTCGCTTGTCAATTTTCCTCGATATTACTTTTTCACCGATGATCTTTTACCCATGTTTTAAATGTTAACTTTTGTGTACAATTGATATTAAGTTAAATGGTAGTTTACGTTTACTTTGCTATAAATACGAGTTTTATATTAATGTCACGTTTGAAATTAACCAGTACCATTTACCAGCTCGGATACTGGTGAGCAGTGAAAAAATCTGGATTCGTGGCTTACTGTCCGTTGGTCAGTAGTGCAGTCATTTGACTGCGCTACCGTGTGTTGTAGGTTGGATTCGCGCCCAGGACAAATATTTATTATGAACACGGCCGTCAATTCCCGTCTTGTTTGGTTTAAATAAAAAATTGTCTCTATAGAACATGTCTGTGGAAATGAGATGCGTAAAAAGACCCCAGTAATTTGTGCATATGTATACAAACAATCTTTCAATCACATCTTTCCGACATCTTCCCCACACTGTCGGTAAAACAGTGATCCCTTGATCCCGCCAGTTGCTTCAGTAACGTAAAAAAGAAACGCCTAATCGCTCCCCGACAGCGGATATATTCGGAACTTCCCGCCAAATCCCCCGGGCAACAGGAACACGCCACCGGAAATTCAATTACACTATTGTCATTGGAACAAAAAATCCGATGCACGAGTTTCCCGTGCCACGTCAATTCCTTATAATCCAAATGAATTTCAAGAATTTCAAAGATGAAACTGCAGTGAACACTACAATAATTTATGTCAATGAAAGGACTAATGTCGTTGATTGAAACGTCTCATTTAATTCAGACTACTCGCAAGTGTTCAAGTGTTAGAAAAAATTACCCAATGCACCTTTCTCTTTCTCCAAAATAATAATAATTTATTAATATTTTGCAGTAACTATTACAATACACTGGCTATTAAAACTGTCTGTAGAAACTCTTAAAAACTCACAAATAAGTAACAATTAGGGCAGGATATTACCGTGTGATCATTTATTCATTGTAAATGTTGTACACTTTGCGATTTGTTTTCTTCTGTTTTCTTCAATTTGCTTGTTTCATCCGGGTATTAGCGACCACCCATCTAACACCGGCCTTAATACCTTCCCAAGTTTCGTAACCAGCTTGCTCAATAAAATCTGCATCCACCAGGAAACCCATCACGTTGTTATTTATATTCCTATATGCTGGTAGCTCGAAGGTGTACGATAGAGGGATGTCAGTTGCCTGAGCGTAGTCACTAGAGCCGCCAGAAACACGGTATAACATTAGGTAGACGTTGCCAACCCTATAATCGGGTTTTCTGGGCCATTTCACGGCATCAATAGCTTGCGCCATCCGTACGCCAACGAAGTTCAAAGTCAAAGCATTCGGAGGAAGCTGTCCAGTACCAAAGCCAAAAAGAATCAGACTTCCGAAGCTATGGATGTCTATGTACATCTCGATACGGCCGCGGTGTGCGTTGAAAATGTTCCTGATAACTTGTGTCTCGGGTTCAGAGAAAGCGTGACGCCCGTGGAATGTTTCTGAGCAAGGCGAGTTACTGGACGCTGTTCCCCACACGAAGTCGAAGTTGCGGTTGAGGTCGACACCCATGCAGACGTTACCAACCATGAAGCCAGTGGCGCGGTTCTTTCTCCAGAAACGAGACTGCAAATAGAAGATGCAAAGTCATTATCACATCATAAATACGTCAACTTAACAAAATTTTCAATTCAATATTCGTACAGCAGTCCTATTCGAAGCCGTTAATGACGCTGACGGGTTGCTGGTATATGAGAAGTATCTAATAGGTAGTTACAATTAAATAAGACTCGTTATAAGAATCTTCATTAACAGGTCAAAGAAAGAGAGTTGGGGAAAAGGCTGCCACGTTGTTATGGGCATGTTACTGGCCTACACAAGTCTTGAAGAACTTTGACGTGAATTTGGATATGTGGGTTACCTCGAGATGGCTACCCTCATTGGTTTGTGTATGAGGTGTTGCAAACAGAAGAAACAATTTCTATTATAAGTAAAACTTACTCCAGTGTGACTGAACTCGTATCCATCTGGGTTGGCAATAGGCAAAATGATCCAATCTACGTTATTAACGAGATCCCGGTCGGTGACGTCGATGACCAATCTTCTGATTGCGTACAAGGAGGCTGGAAGCGTGACCCATTCGCGCGCGTGAAGCATTGACTGGATCATGACTACTGGTTTCCTTCTATCCTGGAAAATGAATACAGGCACGTTTTAAAAAGACAAAAGGATTAGAAAACGTAAAATCCCAGATCAAGTTTCGTCTGACAAAGTACCTACCTGTAATGCGTGTACATCTTTTATTTACCTGAAAGTTAGTGGTAGATATCCTTAAGTATTTGATGTCACGACCTTCGAAACTCCTCCCTCCAGACACCACGGTGACGAGATTGGGGAACCGGTTAGCCAGGTCCACCAAATATCTGTCTACCTGAAAACGTGTTCTTGTTATCAAAATTTGTCAGTTTTAATCAGTCATTTGATGTTTTGGAAAGGGTTTTCATGATTTAAAATCAAAATCTTCGATTAGGACACTTACGACTTCATAGCGATGAATGACGTCAAACGAAAGACCGAATCCTGTAACGTTGCTCTTAGCTGCCGCCTCTGCGAGTCGTTGTTCTTCTAATTCCAGTTCCCTGTGAAAATAAATTATTCATAATTGAGGATTCTCAACAATGGTTCGTTATGTTTGCACAAGTTGACGAACTAGGCACATAAAAAGCTGATGTTGGGTTTTTGGATTTTCACGAAGATAAAAATTGCCAGTTAGCATGATGACTCACGATGACGACAAAACCCGTGCTCAGGAATAGAATAATAAAACGGTTAAAAAATAAAGTGAAGAAGGATATTAGGTGTAGGAGTGTAGCAGAAAAGTAACTAATAGCATCACTTATTGGAAAACTTAGCCATCGTACAAACTATTAATAAGAATATGATAAAATCATAGAACTGGTAATTAGGTTTTTCTTGGTAGGTACAGATAAAAAGGTATCTAACTAGATTGCGATTAGCTACGCATAATGAAGTAAGCTCTTTACTTATGGATTACTAAATAAAATTTATGGGCATATTTTCCGTTGTTTTAGCGAATGGCATTATCATTTAAATCTTCTACGTGTGAGGGAGATAAGGCATGTCAACTGAGAGATATTGCATTATAACAGGTGTAATAATAATATTTTGGCACAGTTTTCCACATGGCCATTTGATCCCAGATTAGGCAGGTCCTATGTTACGCTGAATAAATAGTTGTTAAACTGAAGTTGCACACACTAACCACTGGACAAATGGATCGATTGCCAAGCTTTTCGAAGCACGAATAAAGATAAATTTCGCACGGAATTAAATACCAACCTTTGTCATTTAAATTATATATGATAAATACAATAAAGTGTGGAGGCATAAACATCTTACTCCTTAATGTTCTGAGTGCTGATTTCATATGCGATTCCCGCATTGAAGAGTTCTGTTTGGAAGGCATCCTGCTTGTCTTCAGGGACGAATATCACACCTTCGCGACCAGGCACTGCGTACATCCAGATGTCCAAGGTCAGACGTTCCACTACTTCATTCAGCAGTTCCACCTGTTGCAACGTCTGCACTGCTACTTTGTATAAAGCGTGACTGTAACGAAAATAATACAAAATCGAGAAAACTCAGCGTTTCTGCTGTTAAACAACAGTGCTGCTAAACATTTTACCGCTTAACACCGATTCTGTTGGTTTACAAGAAGTATTTTTTATACTATAGTAGGTAGTGATTTAAATAATTTAGTGCATATACATAGATAAACCATTTTAACTAATTTATAATTTCCAACAGCTTAATTCATTTGGCTAAGCTACATATATATTTAAAAATGATGTTATTTTTTGACGATATTTGGCTAAGACATACATATATGGACTTTGCTAAGTTAAAGCCAGACGCTGAACTATTAAGTTAGTTATTAAATAAATAGTGTTCACAAACTCACCCGTCTACTTCCTCATGCTTGCCGTGAACAGTGCTCAATAGTAAGGGGATGACGAATAAAAGCTTGTACATTTTGAACGTGTGCTAGTGACGGCTGATGAAAACACACTTATCGCAGTTCCAATTAATTATAATATTGAAAATACGTATTCGAATATCTGAGCCAGGATTAATGATAATTGATAAGACGTGAAATTAATGAAAATATACTTAACGTGCAATATTTTATATCATATCTTTAAATTAAACGGTTAGTGGCTTAGATAGCGTGCCATTCTGGTGGACAAGAATTTTAATTGTGACGTGTTTCTTTGATTTTGGAAAACGGTGAGCGGTTTTTAAATCCAACCTTCAATTTATTTCTCCAGTCTGTTAAACGATAGCAACGATATAGTATAGGAATTTTGGTCCATTGTTAGTTCCACACCGTGTAATGTTTATACAAGATTGTCGTCAATAAAGCCGAAAATCCAAAACTAATAAAGGTCGGAACGTTTTATTCCTTTGATTCTTATACGATTCTTGTAAGCGTTAGCGTTCAATGTTTCCATCGCTGATAAGTGAAATAACAGTTCTAAATAAATTTGTCCCTAATTTTGAGACAGTCCAAGTTACGTCCGATAAAGCTGTGTACTTTTTGATGTATTCTTGGAGTCAAAAAAGTCGACGAATTAACCCAGTTTCCTTTCTTTAGTATATGTAAAATCTCTTAAAAACTCACAAATAGGAAATAATTATGGCCGGATATAAGGGTGCGATTATTATTTATTCATAAATATTGTACAGTTGGCAAATGTTAGCAAATTCTGTGCAGTTTATTTTCTTCAGTTTCATTGTTTCATCCGAGTATTAGCGACCACCCATCTAACACCAGCCTTAATACCTTCCCAAGTTTCGTAACCAGCTTGCTCAATAAAATCTGGGTCCACCAGGAAACCCAAGACGGTGTCAAATTCATTATTAAACGCTGGTAATTCGAAGGCGAATGATAGAGGGATGTCAGTTGCCTGAGCGTAGTCAGTAGAGCCTCCAGAAACATGGTATAAAATATAGTATATGTTGCCTACTATATAATTGGGTTTACTGGGCCATTTCACGGCATCAATAGCTTGCGCCATCCGTACGGCAACGAAGTTCAGAGTCAAAGCGTTCGGGGGGAGCTGACCAGTGCCAAATCCATAGAGAATCATACTTCCGAAGCTATGGATGTCTATGTACATCTCGATGCGGCCGCGGTGTGCGTTGAAAATGTTCCTGATAACTTGTGTCTCGGGTTCAGAGAAAGCGTAACGCCCGTGGAATGTTTCTGAGCAAGGCGAGTTACTGGACGCTGTTCCCCACACAAAGTCAAAGTTGCGGTTGAGGTCGACACCTAGGCAGACGTCACCAGGTGTGAATCCAGTGGCACGGTTCTTTCTCCAGAAACGAGTCTGCAATTTGAAGATGTAAAGTCATTATTATATCATAAACACTTTATACCCGTATCTCTTTCAATCTCCATTGAAGCGTTGAAGCAACCTCCTTTTGCTATACGTTTATGGAATCGCCACTATGGTGAAAAGGGACGTTGCAAGCTTTGTAACTCTAAACTTAAACGAATTAAAAATAAGCTATGTGCAATACCTCCAAACACAAAAATTTATCAAGATAGGATATGTTACATGCGACCTAAAATATTTAATAAAATACCGCACTCAATAAAAACTTTAACAAATTACGGTGACTAAGGAGTTAAAAATGTAAAAACAATGGTCTAAAAGAGTACCGAGAGTTTTGTTCCTCCGACTTTTTTCCTCTCGGTTTACATTGCACGAAGGCCGATCTAAACCCCGGGTGTACTAAAGTTTTTGATATAATTAATATGTGCAATATTAGGTACTAACCGTATTAATAACTAAACAGACGGTTTTGTATTGATTTTACATATCAAACTTAAAAATAAATTAATGTTAGTGTCAAAATTAAGTAATAATAAACAATTACTTTAACTACATATTATTTCAATTCTTAAATTTGTAAAAGGCAAAATATGGATTGAACTAATAATTCTGTAAAATCTTTAAATGTACCCATATTCGTGCAAATAAATGTCTTTGTCTCGTCTAACTTTAGCAATGTTTCAATTAGATACTCGTAGTGTAGGAGTCCTATACCAAGCCGCTCTCGCAGTTGACGAATTACTAATAGATGACAAGTATTTAATAGCTAGTTACAACCAAATAAGACTCAGTATAGGAATCCTCACTGAGAGGAATTATAGGTTGCCACGTTGTTAAGTCCAAGTTAGTGTCTTGTTAAGTCCTTGTTGTTGTTAAGTCCAAGTTAGCACAGGTCTTGAAGAATATTGTTGTTGTTAAGTCCAAGTTAGCACAGGTCTTGAAGAATATTTCCGTGACCCTCATTAGATTGTGTATGAGGTCACGTTGGAAACAGAAGATACAATTCTCTTATAAGGAAACTTACTCGAAGGTCATTGTAACTGTACTCGTATCCATCTGGGTTGGCTATAGGCAAAATGATCCAATCCACGTTGTCAACGAGATCCCGGTCAGTGACGTCAATGACCAATCTTCTGATTGCGTACAACGAAGCTGGAAGCGTGACCCATTCGCGTGCGTGAAGCAATGACTGGATCATGATTACTGGTTTCCTTCGGTCCTGGAAAATATATACAGGCACGTATTAAAAGAGACATAAGAATTTGAAGTGTTATTGGCACTTGAAATCGGGAAATCCCAGATCAAGTTTCGTCTGACAAAGTACCTATAACGCACGTCAATTTTTTATTTACCTGAAAGTTAGTGGTGGATATCCTCAAGTATTTGATGTCACGACCTTCAAAGCTGCTTCCTCCAGACACCACGGTGACGAGATTGGGGTACTGGTTAGCCAGGTCCACCAAATATCTGTCTACCT
>DWGJ01002570.1:0-15369 GCA_018246895.1 Aspitha aspitha aspitha | reverse complement strand
TTTTTTCTGTTAGTATTATTTGTCATGTCTTACGGGACGATATGGTCGCTCAGCGACAAAGTCCTCTATTAATAAATAAAAAAAATAAAAAAATAAAAATTAATTTGTAATGTGGAATATGACTTTAAAGTTATTTATGACAAAAATCGACGTACGTCCCATCTATGGTTTTGTTTGTACTGTATTGGGTCACGTTATCCTAAATGATAATTGTCCTTTTTTCATCTACCATCCTATTTATTGATGAAGTGGTATATTAGCTAAAATATGACATAACGTAGGATTCTTTAAAGCAAGTAGCTATCTGTACTCAAACTTTAGACAGAAAAATAATATATTAAACATTACTAAAAATGTCTGATACTTTTGAAACATCACTATATCTTCGCTGTATGTTGCTATGTGAAATGCTACAGGCTCTGCATTACCAAAATATGCATACTACATAGTATATGCATAAATCATTTACTCGTATGTAGGTTATGCATCGTTAGTGATATGTTCCTGACTGTCTTTATTTAACTTGGGATCATTCTAAACGAAAGTGTATCCAGGCATTTTCTAGACAAGCGTGCTAGATTCTAGACTACACGTCACTTACCAGCGATGGTTGTAATGAATTGTATTTCGAAATTTGAAAAAAAAACATATTACGTTCAAATGTTGATCTTTTCATTGGAATTTATTTTGTACTGTATGCCACTAATGGTACGGTCGAGTTGCATTTGTTTGATTTAAATTAGCATTAAACAAAGCATCGTGTTTGTCTATTTTTTTTGCTTAATACGCGTAAGATTTCACGGATTATACGGTCGATTTTTTTGGGTAAGTACTTTTGTAAATATTGACTCTGAATAATAGACTGTGCATTGAGTACATATTTGCTTGGCTTAGTAATGGAGTTACAAGCGTATAATTTCGTATGCACTCATTAATATATCTTATATTGAATAATGTTTACGTATGTACGTAAAATTGTTCAAGAACAATTTTTTCCGACCCTGGTGGGTACGTTCCAGGATTTGAAACCAGATTCCGCGGAGTGCAAGACTGAAATAATCACCACTAGACTATTACTTTTTTAAGAACAGTACGACAAATGTAATAAATTGGAACGTGTGACGTTTCGTATAATAAAAATATTTCTCATACCAAATAGCGGCTGATTATATTATCTTGGTCCTGAAGAATAGATGTCTAGCCACTCCCTAGAATTAAGGAGATCGGTTGTACCGTACAATGGAAAACGGCACGAATGCAATCATCTGATCGAAAAATGAATAGTTTTACCCTGTAAGAGCTGTATAAATATAGCTCGATAGTATATCTCCTTTAAAGACGAGATTCACACAAGTAGCATTTATGCACTTTTATAATATGTAACGTGATGAAATAATAAAAGAACAGAAATAATATTTAATTCGTTCGGTTGTATTTACGTAGCTGAAGATATTACAATAAAGTATAAATGTATAAAAATCTTACGTACCTTTGAATATAATGTACATTATAATATAATTATGTCTATTTAAGCGTTATTTTAGTCAAGTAACTAATTTTCCTGATACCCTAATACTTAAACTGTACAATAGATTTATCACTTCCCATAGGTACCTAAATGTAAACCTTATTACTATATTTCGTCTAATAGTTGTTTTACAATACTTACACTTTTTATACTAACCCTAGATACAGGTCACACTTTAATATACATATGTACACTACGCCTCCTTATACTTATTGTACATATTCTTTACAAATGATTAAAGACTAGATAGGTTACTGTGAACAATGTAAACTGTTTACGTACTGTGTAGTAACATCTATTTAAACACTAATTTTGGTATCCGTACTATGGCCTTAATAAAATTCACCTAATGTTTATCAAGCACTAACATCATCTGTGAGCGGTACATATTGGATTAAGTAAAAATCTTTCGATTTGCGTGCATTTCAACGATCGTCGTGTCCTTCGTGGCGTTGTGGCCATCCATGATTGCTTAATTAGATCGCTCCCTTTCTCAGCGATCATTATGACCGGCGCGTTGATGTTACCATTAGTAATAGACGGCATAATGCTGGCATCGAGTATTCGAAGACCTTCAATACCATACACTCGCAATTCAGAATCTACTACAGCCATGGGGTCTGTGCGAGGTCCCATTTTGGCCGTGCAAGAGAGATGGTAGATTGTCATAGTGTATTGTCGAATGAAACAGTCCCAGTAATCGTCCGTATATAAAGGTAAATGCTTGCAATTCGGTACCGGTATATTATTGTGCCTAGCGCCTAACCGTTTCATAGCCTTCGTTTCTCCGACAGCTACAGCGGCCTTCACTCCCTCTCTTAAAACACCAACATCATCGGGGTGCGTCAAATAGTTATGGTACATGAGGGGATAGTCTAAAGGATTTCTCGATCGCAGTTTAATGAAACCTGTACTTTTTGGCCGTAACATCATAGGGAATATTCCGAAAACGTCCTTATTGGTGAGATGACCAAATACTTCCTCGTAAAATTCGTCAGTTATACTGTGAGCTCGTTTAACTTGCGTGCCACCATCTGAAGGAATCGATGCAGATGTCATCATGAACTCCATATCTGGCCAGTCATCCGATGAATTTGCATATTTGGTGTTAATGAAAGCGACAACTTCTAAACCGATGCTCGATGTGAGTGGGCCATCTTCGGACACAGCATAACGCAACGCCGAGTTGATATTTACAAGTCTGTTCATGACTAAACTTACTGGATAGTCGATTTGAAATACTATGCCCCCGACAGCAATATGATCTTGCAAGTTCCTCCCAACTCCAGGAGAATCTTGGATCACATCAATGCCGACTTCTTTTAAATGCTGTGCCGGTCCTACTCCAGACAGCATAAGCAACTGTGGCGATCCAATGGCACCAGCGGTTAGAATGACTTCTCTCTTGGCATAAACCACTTGTTTAGTACCGTCTCTAAGAAATTCAACGCCGTAAGCCCTTTTGGCTTCTTTGTCGATCAAAACTTTTGTGACATGAGAGAATAAAGCAATATGTAGGTTTTGACGTATTCTAACTGGTCGAAGGAACGCCTTAGCTGTGGAACATCTAGTTGCTCGACGCATTGTGAATTGGTACCAAGAAAATCCTGTCTGTTGGGCACCATTCACGTCAATTATGTCGTAACCCATCTCTTCGCCAGCTTGCAGGAATGCAGCTCCGATAGGTGTGTTGTAAGGTGCATCTTGTACTGTTAAGTATCCACCTGAAATGTAAAATATTTATTGAATTAAACCTACGTTCTGAATATCACTTCTATATATATTAACCATTTGTAATATAAAAATTGAATCAAAGAGCCGCAGTACTATGCTTTTCATTTTCTTGATATTAATGCGGCTTCTCTCGACTATAATTTGTTGTGCTCATTGTTTCGGTCATGGTATTATGCTTCCGATCTTAAAGTGAGAGCAATTCGAACTTCCCATTCACCCAACACTGTTGCGTAAGTGAATCAACAAATGGTATAAAATGTATCATGTGGATCCAATACAATGAGTTGAAAAGTATATCACTAATTTATTATTACTCATATTTTGTAAGTAATGAAAAGAAGAGTTTTGCTAATATACTAATGCTCTCACCTACGCCGTGATATCGTTTGTCTTTTGCTAAGTACGGATTTCGTTGATCTTCAGATTTCTTGAAATAAGGAAGAACGTCTTCATATCCCCAACCGGGATTACCAAGAGCCTCCCAGTGGTCAAAGTCACGCTTGTTGCCCCGGATGTAAAGCATTGTGTTTAGTACCGACGATCCTCCAAGAACCTTGCCCTTTGTCCAGCTACAACGTTTATCTTTCATCGCTTGACAAGCGGAGTCTTGTGGTTGCGTCCTGGAAATATAAATTTAATACAATATTATTCCTGATTTATAACCATCGGCCGGTTTTAGATTAACTGCAAAAAAAAGCGTAATTTAGCTTTATTGCGTTATTGATCTTTTCATGTCTTTGAACAAAAATATACCTAGTTCTTGTTTAGTTGCAGTCAATTGATTGCAGATTTATAATGACGTTGTTAATTCATTTGTTGGTTTAGACTACTACTACTTAGATTATGAGTTATCTGGTGATGAGGATTGCTGCTTTGCATAATATTTAAAAAAAATATAGGTGCTCATGTTTTGTGTAGTTTATCCTTTCATGCAATGTGCTTATTTTATTTACAAAGATTTTGATCTCACCGGTATTTCCAATCTAGTTTACTTTTATGTAGGTACAAGGATAGTAAGGGAACATCGCTGATGTCTGTCTCGTGTCCGCCGGCTTCCAACAGCAGAACGTTCCAACCCTCGATTTCCGATAGTCTATTCGCTGCCACCGACCCGGCGGATCCACCACCGATAATGACGAAGTCGTACTCCTCTCTCAAGTACTTTTGGTTGAACGGCCTATTCTCAGGATCGAGGAGGTCGTAATTGAAGTATGCCATTGCTGCCAACATGGCCGGTATGAATGTCAGCTTGCTGATACCACCAATTGACAGTGCCGATTTGGCAGCTGTGGCGGCTACTGTCAATATCCCCATTATTGGTGATTCTCTTGTGTGTCGTACCTGAAACAATCGTCGTGCAATAGATAAGTTTTCTTCTTCTCATATTTTTATCTTTGAATATGTGTTTCTTATACATATTTATCAGAAATGATTGAATTAAATGCGAGAGGGAAAATGCGAAATATATTTATTACTCTGTACTCGTTGGAGATCCCTAGTCTCTGTCTACCCCTATGATAAATAGGCGTGGCTGTATGTGTGCTTTTATAGCGCACCTTCATAATAACCTGTAAAATTGCGTTAAGGTTAACTTTGAACAGCTTTTAGAATCTGAATCCGTCGAGTACCTTCAAACAGGCTCTACACTTGTTTTACCAGTCTGTGTATCTTGCTTGTAGTATTTACTTTCAAGGTTTAAGTGTCTTTAAACGCATCGCGTAAATTATTTTAAATTTTTACCCGCTTTCATAGCTACCTTATACATTAATAGGTCATTTTTTGAATAAACACGGTTTGCGAGTTGAACTAATGCAGTGATAGCCTAGGGGTTTAAAATTCACTCTCCATCTCCGAGGGTCTGAGTTCAAAACATGGTATACACCTCTGACTTCTTATGTGCGTTTTATAACTTAAAATTTAAATATCCCTAGATGTAATGGTGAAGGAAAATATCGCTAGGATACCAGCACATCTTAGACATATTATGAAATGTTTAATATTTTCTGAGGTTTGTGAAGTGCCCAATCCGCACTTGGCCAGTTTCATAGTAATATTTTCGTAGTAACCGAACGTTACGAAATTATTCATTCAAACGACTTAATTTGCGCAATAATTGGCTATATTGCGTAATGGGTCAAATTTTTGACCCAGCATTGTGCATTGCAGCACACGCTGTCTATTATGCATACAATAATAGAATTGTTAGAGGTAATTACGCGCATGTGTTATACACATGTAATGCCTGTTTCATTTGGGGAACATCACTAACGTCTTATATGGATACTCTTATTACTAGTAAACTTGACCACGCGTTGCCGGTGGTTATATGTATGTATATGTTATATCTACAAAAAAATCCCGTATCACGATGTTCGTTTGCGATAATCACCGAAACCATGAACCGATTTCAATGAAATTTTGTACATACTCGTATCTATTGTTTGGTCCAACTTAAAAGATAGGATTTTTTTTATCTCGATTGATAATCTTATTGTTTTATTGCAAAATCATTGTTTTCTTATAGGAGAAACACTTAGTCGGACAAACATCATGATACGGGATTTTGACATATTCGACATATATGTATAATAATTTAACATATATGTGACCACGGCAACGCGTGGTCAGGTCCACTAGGTATATTAATACTAAAGGTATCCCATTTAATACATTTAATGACATATTTATGAATTGTATTATAGTTTTTTTGTATAGCTGTCGACTGGAAATGTATAAATGGTCGATACGATTAGGATAACATATTGAATGGAACATTTTAAATTTTGTATTAAGCACAAGCGGAACGATGCTACGAAAAATGATTCGTTCATGTCGTTTTTATAAACAAGAATGTGAAAAAAAGTCGCGACACCTCCGACTCATATCGAATCTAATTCATTACACAGTCGCAAAAATGTTGACGATTGTAATGGCAAGTGTCGTAGACGTGGGTCGCGACTGTGTAGCGTTCACGTAACGCTTACATAACACTGAGCACCGCAATGCCTCTATGTAGGTAACAAGGCCCCCTGTAAATAAATACATGCTCCGTTTGCGCATATCCATTGTTATAGAATAATCAACATGCGTTTGAAATGCATGGCGTACGATACCATATTTGAATTTTTCTGTTTACTAATATGTAGATAGAATAAACGTGTCCATTTGAATACACTGTTTTGTGATATATTTTTAAAAAGTGTTCTAATGAGACTATATTACATTGTAAATATATACATGTCAAAAGTTTAGTGTTTTTGCAACAATGTTGGTGAATTTAAGGCACTAACTACTCAAAGGTGAACAAGTTGAGTAAGGTTTAACCTATGTTTTTATGTTAACAACTTTCAGTTAAAAACTTACGCGTACTCATGTAGTTTAATCACCGTTATTGAACGAATACGACATTCAAGTCAATTAGTAAAGAAAATACTTGTTTTTCAAGGTGTCGCAATTAAACATTGTTGCGTTATGCAATACGTCGCATGCACTTTGTTTAATAAGGCAAGACTAAGAAAAAGACAGTTATTTGCACAAATATGGGGATACATTTAAAGATGTTATAGAATTGTTAGTTCACTCCATATTTTCCCTTTTACGGCATTCAAATTTAAAACATGAATTTATCGTTTACAACGCAACAACCCAAGTTGAGTAAAAGCTCATAATGAATTATTGATTGATGATCGGTGATTATGACTATGGATTCGACATAAAGGGTTCCTACTGGGCTACTGTAAAGAGAGTTGAGCATACATACGTTTCCCTGCCAGGAAGATAAGTGATAAATTATTTTATGTTGTGGCTCCAGATATACATATGTGACGTTGTTATAAGGGATAAAATGGCACTTATTAAATATGTCATAATAATCCTATAGTATTTAATTGTGGCTGTTATGTAACTCTTAAATATACATCTTATACGAAACCTTTGATTGCATGGGTTTATTTTAACGTGAGTTTACTTTTTACCTAGCTAAGCAAGGGTAAATAGCTTTTTCGAGGTAGGTGTGTGGTCCTTTTAGGACGTGGCTGTACTTCTCAACAGATTCTCAAATGGTACCCTGTCTTGTAATTTAAAAAAAATGTCGAGCTTACGGCTGGAAGTGGGGAAATATTGCGCCGTACTGTAAAAAGGACATGAAAATGATGTGAAACGTTTCTATCGGCAAAAATTCTAATGCAAACACTGAGAAAGAGCATATTAGAATAGCCATTGTAACATAATGATATGGGAGCTATTCTCGCTACCACGTGGGAATAGAGGTATGTACAAATGTAGTTTGCTCGCTCATGCGGGGGAACCCCATGATTACTACATTCAAACGTACAATACATTGGTACTAGATGCAAAATGAGCGGGTTACGTTTAAAAATAATTATAATTTTACATATAGCCTTTACTGTTCTGTTACTGAGAACGAAAAAGTCGCCTATCAAGTGAAAAATGTTAGCTTTAAACAAACTAATGATTTTACGTTCTTGACGTGTCTCACAAATACGTATAAAGTATGTGTATAAAGTATACGTGTAATGTATCTACTGCTTATGCCGTCAACAAAATGTTGTTAATAATAATAATAAACTTTACTACCTATTTGAGAACAAGAATACAACATTTGTTAAATTTGAGCTGTTTTGATCAATTTTTATTTTCTTCTACAATGACTACGCTTGCTATATTTTCATTCACATTGTAATCAATGTACAATAAAATCGATTTTAGTACTTTATTTAAAAATGTTAAGTGCACATACTACATTCATCCAATATTGACATAAAAAAATTGTGTACATGACACCGTGATCAAGTAGTCAAGTTCTAAAAGAGCCACAAACCGCGTTGTTTTAAGGTTTAAAACTGTTTGTATGCACATAACACCATCATTTATGCATAGAACAGCGAAAATTCGAATATGCGACATATCACCTTCATCCACTCATGTCTTCAATTGCGCCTGTATTTTGTAACTGCGCTGCCCCGGCCGGGGATAAGTGGAGGATGGGGCGCCGTTCACGACGGTCGTGACACACTTACGACAGTCATACTGCACGTACGCAACTGTAACGCTTATCGAGACACGTCGTCGGTGCCGCTTGCAAGGGCTGATGTTAAATAAATAAATAACTCGGGACAATTCCACACACGGCTATCTGATCACAAATAAGGCAATTTAATGCCTATGTTATGGTGACCGGACAGCTGATAAACATACATATGTACTTACGATATGGTACTTATATAGATATTTTTATTACGCCCAGACACATAACAAACAAATGTGCTCATCGCACAAATGTTATTTCTGCGTGGGAATCGAACCCACGATCTCCGGTTTTGCAGTCAGGCTCTCTAACCACTTGACCACGAGGCCAGTGTTGATGGTTACCACTTGCATTTGAATCGATCACGCCCCGAACGAAAAATGTTTACGTCTTCGAGCTTACATTGGTTGATACATTAGTAAACGTGCCACCGGATTGGAAGTGGTCACCATCGTCTATGGACATTGGTAATATCAGACAATCAATTGGTAGCTCCGACGGTGTTTTTGACTGTTGACGCCTGTTTTAAAGCTCCCTATTATAACGCATTGGGAACACTTATAAGTGAAGCGTATTCCAGTTTCCAAGAAGCATACCGTCGAAGATTGTTTGTTTATTTGCTACGATAAGTTAAATTTCTTACAGTTATATAGTCACTATAAAGGTAGACCGGCTACAGTAGGTACTAAGATGATACTTGAGGACTAAGAGGATCGTCTCTGGTATACACGTGGACCGGCAACCACACCCTTCGGACCGAAACCCAGAATGTTGTAAAAACAACTGCTTCACGGCAGGAATAAGTGTGACGTTGGTACTTCTCCGGGCGGACCGTATACAGGTTCTACTGCCTTCACTACGTGAATCTTCGTCTTTTGATCTAGTCTCTAGTTTTATAATAGCTCTCCAAAGTCCATGGGGTATATTAAGTGACGGACCGCTACCACATCGTCGTATTATTATATATCATTAAATTTGTGGTTATAAAAAAGATATTCAAAATAATTGCGTAAGCTTACGTCACGATCTGAAGCCGCTAACTACCAAGTGCGTGCAGCCGCAATATTAGTGTTAGAAACTATCTTGTAACGATTATTAGATTTAAACATCAAGGCCACTGTTACTAAACTCATTGGTCCGCGTCAGTTAGGTAACGCGTATTTTCCGATACATCCCACCGATGTTTGGTATGTTTCTCGTGCAATATTAAGTTGCGATACGGCCAAACCATAGATAATAATCTATGTTGCGAATTCTTTTGTTGTGTACTTTAGACGTGATCAGTCTGAAGTAATGATGTTTTCGTAATTCAAAATACCGGGTAACTAATTGGATTCCAATTGCGATCTTGGAATTTTCCTGTTCTCTACTGGAGAAGTACAGTTATGTGTAAATTATTATTGCCCGTTTGAAAGTAAGTTACGATTATGACTTTGAATATATCCAACGTTTCTTTTTCATCTCGATGCGTCTAGTGGCCCACTTGCTCAACACACACTTTACATAATATGATGTAATCTAATCGAATCATTTGATGCATTTTGGCACAACTATTATCTATAGACCGGTTCTAAATTCATTATTATGTATTCAAGTTGGAATTCTAATATCCGTCCGTAATCTAATATTCTAATAACACAAACGATTTGAGACATGACCGTTCCATTTTTATTGGGTCATATGTTTGTTACCTGACTACTGTTTATAAGGTTTGTTTTAGTGTTAAAATAAAATGAAGTAGATATTATTATCTCGTAGAAGGCGGTAGAGTAGAATTTTATATTCATTCGTTTAGTTTTCCATTTTCCAATTGGGAACTAACGCACGAAAACCATGCACATACATATGTATATGGCAGTGTATTGTATAAAAGTATAGTAGGTACATGATCATACCACGTGGATAATTGTGAAAAACAACAACTCAATTTAAAAGGCACTGATAACACTACTAGAGAAAAATTTTCATTACTATGTAAATAAAGCTATGTAAATCTTTAAAAGCTTAAAATACGGACGACAAGTGACACTGTCATTATATGTATAAAATGCGTTCGTTACCTCGGATCGCGTATCATTCGCGCGGCTGGGTATCACGTCCCAGTTAAAAATATGACACTATTATCACGACAACGTGCGCCACTCGTTGGTTATTCAACAGATTGAGTCGGTCGGCGGCGGCGGGCGCGCGCCTTGCCCTCTCCGGCGGTACTGGCGCCCGTCCGGGGACTTGTGCAATACGAGTAACACTTGTGAACGGTCAATGTTAATGAGTAACAAGGGTGTGGGCTTTTTCTTGTTAGGGTAGAATTATAAACGCACTGTCTACTCGGACGTTGCAAACGTCCATAAGCGACTATGACCATCGAGCAAGGCGATGTTTACAAAAAGTATATACTATGTAACGCGTCAAGAATAGATTTATTATCACCTATATTATATAATAGTATCATTTGTATATTTTATACCCGTACAAAGAAAAC
Organism: Aspitha aspitha aspitha; assembly: GCA_018246895.1. Classification (NCBI taxonomy): domain Eukaryota; kingdom Metazoa; phylum Arthropoda; class Insecta; order Lepidoptera; family Hesperiidae; genus Aspitha; species Aspitha aspitha. Next base: position 4,578 of record DWGJ01002570.1, on the reverse strand, counting down.
AGTAATAAAAGACACCAGGAAACGTATTGGTTTTTGCGAGTGCATTGCAATGTAAAAGATGCGTACACGCGGTCCATTAGTATTGCTCACTTGTAACTGCGCAACTCGACAATTTTAACACCACAAACACATCCAGTAATATAATAGCAATAACGTATGGTAATTTACCACATGCTCCACAACTGTTGAAACATCGAAATGTCTTGCGCTAATGTGGCAGCCAGCCTAGGTACTTGGATATAGGTACTTGGATAAACCACAAGAAAGTCCAGTTTCATTTGGGGTTAATCGCAAATCGCAATCGAAAACCTCCCCACACTTAGAGTGAATATTACTTGTCGTATCTTTAAAATGCATGCATAGATAGAACGGAGTTTCTATGGTCAAACCTTACTCATCATATACAGAACTCAAGTACTGAACACAAACTTTATCATATACAGAATAAATCGCTTCATTCCAGTAAAGTTTGTCCGCATTTAAATAAATGAAGCATTCGAAGAAATTTAACAAGCACTAATTACTTAAGTTGAAACAGTTGTCGCTTGGCTTTATGAATCTTCAATTCATATTTACATACAATTGTAACGTTAATTATTTCGCAAAAATCGTTAAAATGCCCTAATGGTTATCGCAACCTAATTACTTGGAAACTATAGGTATGGATGATTCTCATTTGTAATGACCTGAAGTGATTCTTCTACATTCATTAACTCTCTAACATACACGCCGGTTTTGCAGACTTTTGGCTTTCAATCGACTAGTATCTGATCTGTTTGGTTAAGACAGTTGAAAGATGAATACATACATACATATTAACATCCAGCAATTATCACCTGCAGCGGTATCAAATAAAAACTGATACGATTATGTAGTAGACAAACTGGTTTGTATAAATTATCGTGGCCGTGTATAAATTATCGTTTGTATAAATATTGAAGTGCATTTAGTTTCGAATCAGTTCAATAACGTAATGCATCAGTGTTCAAATCGTTCAAGGTTTGTAGTTAAATTGTAAACGTTTGTAGATAGTTTCGATGCTGTAATTGCTTATTACATCCGTAATACTGCCTTGTTCAGAAGATACGTTTAATCTCGTTGTTTATTGTAGAAATCGTAAAGTATCCTACATACATTTATAATGAAGCTGTACCTGAAATTTGTTAAGTACGTATATTTTATTCTTCTGAAGACTACACTGGAATGACGTAAATTTGGCTCTTGATAGGCACGGTAAACAAACCGAAACATATACATACCGACACAAAAACATAACTATGCAATGTTTAGGTAAAATGCAATTGAATGCTTTATCATTTGAATGTGGATTCACACAATCCAATTCAATTCACAGTGGCGTCTGGCGCCTTTCAAAAACGTATGACATTACGAAAAATTAATACTTGGCTGCAATTTTGTCTACGTTCCGCTGCTGGCAACAAGATATTATTATCATTAATTATATTTATTTAATTAATGCTCCTTCAATAAAATGAGAAGCCTAAATGTCATAGTCAACCACGCTAACAAGTGGAGGTATCATTCATCAACTATCAAGAAATAGGTAAATGTACGTACTGGAAATAAAGAAATAACGGTCACCACAAAGGCGTTCATTCAAAAGACTTAAACGCGCTCTACGCACATCACGCCTTTATGATTCGCTCCGCAAACGACAGTAATTTGAAAACGATTAGTTATATGCGTAATGTGGCGGCAATTTATTACGTCGTCACAAGCCTATTTAATAATTTTACACCTTAACCATTTTTTCCTATCTCGTAATTCACATTGCATTTCGTTCCAGTGTCCTTTATGAAAATATGTTAATTTCGCGCCTTTAAATATGTATGTACATACATTTTGTGCAATTCTTTCTTTTAATTGTTTAAAATTAATTATTTTATCTGTTAATAAAAATAGAGTTTTTAATGTGATTATTAAGAGTTGTATGCATTTATTCGTCTATGACATATATGTATGTACATATACATATTAGCGTAGCGGCCATTATGATTAATCGCTTTTCAGTGCGTGACTACCAAGTTGTATTTATATTGAACATAAACATATATATGTATGTAGGTACTCATATATCTAAAAAAGGTAATTGAAAGCATTTATGTAAAGATCTTTTTAAGACCATTTTGAGTTTAATTCATATTTGTAAAAACAGTATGTAAATAATATGTACAATGAAACAAGTCCAGTAACAGTTTAAATGTTGTGTGATTCGTATTTCTCTAATAATGTAAAAAATAAGATGATAATAATTCATATATTTTTCAAAACAACAAAATTTTTGTCATCCGACCTCTTTTCTCCAAACAATGTCGGCTGCGTGATCTTTATCTTTCCTTATACGCATTGTCACTATGTATTTTCTATTAAGCCACATCCGTTATTGAGTGATAAATATACGAGTACATTTTGTTACAAGAATGCCTTTATTTCAACATTTTGAAAGTTTTCACGTTATCTTGCGAAATCAGATCTTTGTTTTAAGAGCCCACGGACGTTCACATTTACATAGATTTCATGTAAATGTTCCTCCGAATTAGTGCGACCAGGCGTCATTGTGTAATTATAATAATAATAGTTTAATACAACTACTTGTGTTTTTTCCTTTAAATTTTTACCTAACTTGAATAACACTTTTTAGTTAATAAAAACATAAGTTAAACCAAATCCATAAAACAATACTTATTGAATAGTTTATGATTCATAAGAACTCAGTTTTGTTCAACTATAGATCATTAGGTCGGGTTCCATATAGCTTTGTGTGTAGTTAGCCTAAGATATTATTGTTCATACATAAATGAGACATTAATCCCCTTACATCTGAAGAGATCTCTGATATACCATGATATGTATGTATATCAGAGATCTTTGTGTTTAGCGTAGCGTAAATTTAAAACTACGTAACAATCTTAATGACTCCCACTCACTTATATTCGAGTCTTAATTTTAATTTTGGAATGTAAGTGTGATCGTTCGACCTATAATAATAATAAAAACAATGAATAAACTATAGTCTGTATTTTTTTTGATCAATTAAAAAGGTTGAAAAGTGCATTGAGCAGATATATAGAACTTTCTCAAATACTTGTGCGCCCGCATAAATAAAAAACTAATATAATTTATAATTATAATTTTTATAAATAATTATTCTTTGGTCGGCTATTTGTTTAGGATTATATTTCAACCCTCCCTCTTCGATCAACATGATAAGTACTAAATGATCCACAAGTGCAAAAGTCCAGTGATGTATTTTCACTATATACAAACTTGGTAATATGTCTTCCAAATTACGAAACATATTCATTTTTCGACTCCAGTAAGTCATTCTTGGCAACGCTGACGGCATCTTTGAAGGAACGCCTTTTTGAAAAAGTTTTCATGTTGAAAATATAGTCCTCTTTGTCTTGCCAATAGAATAAGAAGAGATAAAAGTAAGGCTCATTTCTTTTTAGATATCGTATAATAACATACTCGTAAGTAAAAATAAGTATCCATGTTTTTCGCAAGATTTTCCGATATAATTAAAATCTCTGGAGGACCACCTGTGCCTTTCTATAATTCCATTTCGTGCAGAAAATGTTTATTTACTGTAGAAAGTAATGCCAAAGGACAGCGAATAAAAATATAAAAGAACTTGGTATTTTCCTGACGTTATATATATTATTCATATGATAAAAAAATTGCTATGTCTAGTCTTGGGTCTTCCAATCCGGCAGTAGGGAGTATAAATTCTGGCACACACCTCTGGGTTCTTCTTATACATCGGTGCAGTAAACGAAAATCTCGATACCATAACAGGACAATTCTTTAAAAAAATAAAATGTAGAGTTTTCCTTACAAAAACTTTTACTATCCTTCGGATCCTTCCTTTATAGAAGCTGCCACGGTATTGTGGAGAAAGTTGTTGCGTTACCATGGAGATCCCTACACGTCCCTTCGTACACTGATTGGGTGCCGCACTCCCCTAAAAGGTAGAATATGATGAAAACGTTTTCCCTATCCCATAAAAAGATACAGTCATGCTATAAACAAGAGTGAGTCTTTCATGGATATTTTTAACTACTATGTCATCGGTACACTGTAATGTCCATAAATATACCTACATTTCACAAAAAAACAATTGTACATTTAAAAAACTGAAATCTAAAGTAATAGCCAAAAAAAATTGTATGTATGTATATCGTAAATGGATGATAAGTATTCGAAACGGTAAATTTAACTATCATGGATAGTTACAAGAAATTCATTTATGCTTGTGAAATCCATTACCCTATAATCCGGGATAGGTCGTAGGTTATTTGTAAATGTCACAAACAAAGGAGAGTTTCATAATTATAAGGGCGGTCTGCAATTAGTTTTGAGTTTCAAAGAGCATAATCCATTTGTTCCGAGAAGTGTGAAGTAAACTAAAGACTATGTAAAGCAAGATATTATAATTATAAGAAGTTTGAATTTTAAGTTATCCCTACTATATATATTATAATATTATAAATGCGATTGTAACTCTGTCTGTCTGTCTGTCTGTCTGTCTGTCTGGTCGACTTTCACGCCTAAACC
>DWGJ01002569.1:0-15370 GCA_018246895.1 Aspitha aspitha aspitha | reverse complement strand
CATTCTGGTTGTCAATGTCAAACAAAAAGTGCAAAGAAATGTCAAAGAATTATTTTTTATTATGGTCGAATTTCGACCAGCAGGCGACCACTAGTATTATTAAATACAGTTTTCCGCAATCTTTACCTGTCTGCACTAGGCCGAACTCTGTCTGGATATCGATCACCACCATAATCAGAGCCATAGTAACCACCACGTCCGTAACCTGCTCGCGAGTAGTAAAAATAAATAAATAACAAAATAATAGCAATAGGATGGACATGATTCTTTATCATAAAATTCAATAAGATTTTGAACATATGTATTTTTAGTACCTCTGCATTCATGCTTACCAGGAAATGATGATCCGGTCGGCGGATATTTGTCATATAGGTCGGGGAAACGGTCTCCGCCCAGAGGCACTGGGTCCCTATTGACTCCAACAGGATATCGATTGGACGGATACCGTCCCCAGTCACTCGTGCCGGGATATCTGTCCTGATCGTATCTATCAGGATAGCGGTTGTAACCAGGCCGTGATGGGTATCTACCGCCACCTCGAATCGGATATCTGTCAGCTGGATACCGATCCGCCGGGTACCTCTCTGGGTAGACATCAATGGGATATCTACTAATAGGATAACGCTCTGCGGGGTATCTGCCGATGTCGTTAGAAGGATAGTCATATAATGGAGGTCGCCCGCCGTCTACTGGGTAACGATCTCCTCCTACAGGATACCTCCCACCTGGATACCTATCTACACTTGGAGGATATCGATCTACTCCTGGTGGGTATCTATCTACTCCGGGTGGGTATCTATCTACTCCGGGTGGATATCTATCTGCTCCGGGTGGATATCTATCAACTCCGGGGGGATACCGATCGGATGGGTAACGTTCAGGACCAACACCGGGAGGGTATCTATCATCGGGATATCTATCTACAGGATACCGGTCTGCTGGGTACCTATCTGCTGGGTATCTGTCAGAAGGATAACGGTCACTAGGGTAACGTTCAGGGTAGTCGGGTCCGGCCGGATACCGGTCATCGGGGTACCGATCGGGTCGAGTGTTATACCGGTCATCGTCTACGGGATACCGGTCGTCGTCAGGGTAGCGGTCTACGCCGGGCGGATACCTGTCTCGGTCACCGCCGTTGCTTCCGCCTTGAAGTAAAAAGTACAATATTAGTAAATGACTGGAACATTGGGTCAGTTACGATGGTATAATGCTAGAGCATGCACTTGTAAATATAAGTATATTCACGGTTACTATTTCTGTTCACAAAACTTACATATTTATTATTTATATAATTAAAACAGAAGAATACGGCATGCTAAGAGGTAAGAATATAAATAAAAATTAATATTTTACATCTCTTCATACAAAGCGTAGTAAATAAAGACATTTAGGCATCTTAAATATTACGTAATTGTCTATTTTACATCAAGCTATATAAAAAATAACCCTTTCACCTACTGTTGTTACCAAATAGAGTCATAAATACATATTTATGTTAAATTAAAATAATATACATATAACGCAGTATAGGTACTTAAATAATATAGCGTGACTTTATCAACCATCTTTAATAAAATTAAAACGAATACGTATGTATAATCATACAGATTTATTCATGCGTTAAGAATTAATATAATATGTCCAGCGTTTATTTCTCCTAATAATAACAACAAAAGTCCTACAATACATCATGCAGCTTTATTTTACAGACTACAGTAATTATAAAATAACTACTACATATAAACTCCAACTCCTTTACTTTCCTGGAAGCAGAATCCTGAATACCATGCAACTACATTTTTGAAAATACACATTTCTCTTTCTTTTCTACCATGCATCGAACCTGATGTTGTGGGTCGGGCCCACGGCGCTTGTGCCCCGCTCCCCGAGCCCGCGTCAGCCTCACCACTTACTAGCTGATCTGCATCCCCAAACATTGGTATATCAATTCAATTCAATAGAGTTTATTTAATTGCAGGATAAAATATGCAAAAGAGTCCCAAATCCGGACCCGTAGGAGGTGAAAATCAATTATTCTTAAAGAAATTCTTGATAGGTTTACAAAAGAGAAAAATTATTAGCATTATACTAACAACAAAGGTGCATCAACTAAGTTTATCACGATTTTACGACGTTTTACACGGTTTTTCCACATTTACACAAAACATAAGAACATCAATATTAGTCAAAGTAATATGAACAGTTCACGTTTACAGAGAATATGATTTTATTATAACATATTTTTAATACACACAAAAATGCCAATTTGAAATAAAACAAATATTAAAATTATACCTTATACAGATGTAAATAAATATTAACTGTGTACGTAGTAGGTATGTAAACGTGTTGCTAACGGGATTATCTGTTAACAACACGCCTTTCCAATGGCACGAATATGTAGCGCAAATAAAAAATTACTGAATTTACCTATAGTATATTTAGTTGAACAATTTGAGTGGTATTATAAGAGTCCACATTCTATGTATTTTAATGAACGTTAAATACATTATAATAAATTTTCATAATTATGTATTATAATTAAATGAGCTGTAGTGAATTGAGTAATCCTCCAAATGTTATAAACGTGATAGTTTGTTTGGATGGATCATAGTCTTTGTTTTTCTTTCACGCAAAAACGGCTAAACAAATGTTAATGAAACTTTACAGTCATACAGCCTTACATCAGAATAACACATCATTTAGAATTAATGGAAATACCGTGGGATATTCGATGTTCACAAAAGTGAAGCTGCGGGCAGAAGCTAACACTTTATAACAGTTAACCTTAAAAATCACCCGAATATGATATTTTTCATTCTTCATGAAAACCTGTTTTTACAATCCACGAGTTTAATTAACCCTATTAAAACTTAACTTTATAAGAAGTAGATACCCACGGCTTGTTTGTATATAAAATGAACGGAATTTTCTTTCTGTACGGAGTTTATAAATTAATCTTCATTCCTTATAAAGTGGTTCTATTTGCAGAACAGAGGATGTCAATGTCGCTTTATTCGGTTCATTAGGACAATTGCCCACTTGTGGTTTACTACTAACGTACTCGTACTAAGTATCTCTCCCTTACACACGGTCATGTATCTATTGAGTGTATCCTTTATTCTCCTATTACGCGGGTGTGACGTAAGTTTATAATAAAATCCACGCTTCGATTAGATTATCCAAGTAGTATGTCAAGATGCCTGTGTCTATATGTGTATATACATATATATATAGTATTTTGCCATGGAAAAATAATATTCTTGGTTTATATATTGAAACGTGTTTTAAGAACAGACTGACCGATAATACGAGTATCTACATAGACGAATTGAACTGTACATGTACATTGTTCTTTATAATTGACAATGATGCTTTGGTAAAATATTTTATAATTTATTCAATTTTAAACTGAGTTATCAAAAATATAATATTATTAATTTCGGCACACTAACACATAACGCAATGGATTCTCCTGGAAGTAGAATACTAATAGAAGTAGAATGAAATTGTGAGTAGTCGCGTGTCTCTGTAATTATAGGCGAACAAGGATTACGAATTTTTTTGTAGTGAATTAGATGAGGCTACACTTACGCATTAGATTCTCGTAGTAGTCGAAATCTGGATCGTACAAGAGTCTCATGCCGTCTTTCTGGTTGTACCTGCTCAAGCGGCACGTCCGTGCACGGTCGCTGTATACTGCTGACCTGATAACATCGATAACATAACAGTAATAACTAGGTACAATTCCACACACGGCCGTCTGATCCCAAATTAGACATTTTAATGCCTGTGTTATGGTAACCGGCCAGCTGCTAAACAAAACAAACAAATGTGTTCATCACACAAATGTTTGTCCTGGGTGGGAATCAAACCCACGAACTTCAGTTTTGCAATCAGGCTCTCTAACCACTCGACCACGAAGCCAGTCAATTGTAACGGTAGATTATGAATTTTGATATGACACATGTATTGGCGAGCCTTGGGAGTTGTATGCCGTGACGGGAAACGGTATGACGCTATACATATGTGCGGTCATATCATTTCTCCGCCGTCGCTCTTTGCTCCCTTGTGTACATGACACTCGTCAAATATTTATTAACGAAACCGCTTTTGTTAATTATACTCTACAATGATGTATTGGTATAACTTAATTATAAATTCTCTCAAAGATCATTAATTTCCATGTTTCATATCAGACAAGCAGCCCATGACGGCTCATTTTTTATGATTATTTGGAAGACGAATCAATTTATTGTCGTTGGGTTTATAATCGTAATATCTTATACATCATAAATGTAGGCCATGAACGATTAACACGCTAATATAATGATTACTTAATCTGATTATTATTTTTATCATCGCAAGAATGTACGTCCGTGTAGTCACGTGTCCAATTTAAAATATATAAAATTTAAAATATGAAAGCGGTTTTGTGGTTCGTTTAACTGTTTCTAAAGTCCAAAGTGGAACCAGATCACGTCTTAATATATATGTTACAAGCTGAAAATCAAAACGCATTTCAAACAAAGTAGTGATACGTAATTATTTAAACATCGAACATTTTAATTCGTTCCCGCTAAACTGTTGAACGCCTACATTCTAACGATTATACGTAACTACATGTAGACATCTTCTATTTCACTAATCCAGCAAAAATAGATGTACAAATATATGTCACTTACTATCGTCCAATGACTTTACGTACGCGAGATAATTGAACGCGCTATTATCCTCTGTCCGTATTATTAAGCTGTAACTTTGTTTACGTTAAGCCAACAAGGTAATCTGATTCGAATTATTGGCGCCTACACGTTGGGGAAAATAAACACATTAAACATTTGTTATTGTTAGTCCATTGCCGGTACAAAGGCAGCGAGATATCCTAAAATTTATCATACTTGTACATTTGTATGAGTTAATAACTGTTTTTTTATCGACATTCAAATACAGAATGTTTTATGATGTTACATAATGTAAATATATAAAATATTATAAAAACAGTAAATGGATTTGAGGATAACCATAATCAAGCATAAAGATTTAAATTCGTTTAGATACTCGTATATTACAACTTATCTTATACATCTTATAGGTACGTGATTTATGATAAAGGGCGAAAATTGCAACATATTAATGTGCTTGTATCTGCAATCAATTAGCTGCATTGTTTTGTGTAAAACAAGACGGAGGCAATCCGTTATCATGTCTTACTACGTATACATATGTATATAGGACTATTGAGCAGTAGCTGTTGCCTCCTATGCTACATCTTCGTTTGTGATCATTTGCCTGCATCATACTGCAAGACACGTTTACTCTTGATCTGATAGAATCTGTATTTTATAAGGAACGAAATCAAAGTAAGCAAAAACACCTAGAAACTGCATCTGTTGCAATCGCAATTTCATGTTACAGAGCATTCAATAAGATAAAGGTAGTTTGTGAGGTGCAAGTGATTGACTACGTAATCGATCACCTTGAACATTTCGTGGAAAGTGATTGAATCTAGCAAGTTCCCCGGTAACCGTAGGTGTTACGAAAGGTTCGTGAGGTTATTCACTGTCGGTAAACTTGATTTTCTCTTCTTAAATAACCTATGTGACCTATGTAAGCAAACTAATACTTCTTTAAATGAACTGCGGATTCATTCTGCTGCAAATAAATATAATTAATATAATGTTCGCACGGATTTCATTAGAACACCTCAAGCAAATAAACATTTACGCAAGTCATTTACATTAATTTATTTATTTATTAATGATTTACCATTTTTTGTGACCATTTATATTTTCTGTATTTATATGTCATAAATATATCTATGTACACACAAGACATTTTATAGATACAGAGCAAGCAAGAATGAGGATATCACAATAAAACTGCAATTAGAAAATTGATATACATATGTAAGTATGTTAACGAATTTAAACAAATGTAATTAGATGTAAAATCCACAATTACTGCGACTATAAAATCATTACAGAAGCGAGTCACAAAAATTAGAAAAATAAATAAAAATTATGACAGTTTAGTAGTTTGACTTAAATTTGGTTTATATTTAGTTAAGTACTTGGCGATAATTTCTCACAAAATTGCTCTTCACTTTTAAAAATGTGTCACTACAGTCATGTACACTCCTGCTGTGTACTCATTATATGTACATAGCTACATATATATATTCAATACAAGCGACAGTTATAAGGCGTGGTGTGATGGTCAATGTTCCCAATCCGTAAATTGCAGCTCATGAATTCAAATGCGGTTTATTAACATGCGGTTTTGCAAGCTACGAGTATACGAGTATATATAGAATCCAGCCTTTAATATGTGCAGAAGTTACCTAAGTATCTTTAAAATTAATCTAAGTATTAATAAGTAGCAGTTCTTAGTTTAAAGATAGCTACAAAAAATGTAGGTACCTATATTTGAATAACATTTGCCAATAATTTAATTTATTATGCCATTACTATCCTCTAATTTGAGTTGGCTTATTTCTAAGGTTTTTGTGAGTGCCCAATAAATACAAAACACGAATCCGTATTCACACAAATTGAATATCGTTTGCAAATAAACATCGTTCACCAGTTAACACTCGTGTATGACATTCTAACAATAGTGAAACTAGACTAAACATACCGTGTTACCAAACAACTCGAAGCAATAGCACGTGCCTTCAGGCTATTCATTGACGCCAAGCGGACGACAATTCTTGTTTTGATAAAAAACCGACAACAGCTGCTACCGTCAAGCAAAGCAAATCCCTACATAATGATACACTTTGATAGCCAAAAACATAATAATACACTTGGACACATAAAGTTACATGTGTATTAAATGTTTTGGGCAAATTTCTTATACGTTCTAGAATACATGCAAATCCAAAGATGTAGAAGTATAAGATGACGCGTGTGCTATGTTACCTGCACTGAAAGCTGGTTTGTCGCAGACACTCGTCCAGGCACTCGCTAAGAGAACGGCCCGTGATTTCGGAATGGAACTCGCCCGTGATGCGGCTGTTCCGGTAGCGCTGGAACGCGGTGTCCGGCCGCCGCCCGGGCGAGAACAGGTGTGACGTCACGCTGTTGTCCGGGTACTCGGTCCCGCGAGCTGTCACCCGGTGAGAGACTGATCATAATCGTGAGAAAAACCTTATTGGGGATTTGCGTAAACAATATCAACGAAGTGTAATACCAAACGCTACAAAACAAATTATGATAAAAAATGTATCTTTGTCATGTTAAAATTTCTTTACAATGAATAATCACTTCCAGATTGTTTTGTAACTTGCAGTAAATGATTTAAAATTTGTGTAACCTTTTTCTTGTTACAAGTAATAAGTGGTTACCAAATAAGGTACTCAATTCTCAGTTCTATAGGGGTCATACAAACCCGGTATCATGTATGTACCTACTACAAAATTGTAAATGAATTATTGAAACATAAATTAATGGACTTTCAAAAGCAACGAGTCTATATTTTGTTACAATTGCAGTCATACGCATGTAAGGACTTGTTTCATGATTGCAGATAGTACTTAAGGATACTTACGATTATCGAGACACACAAGGTCGTAGAAATGATGGGTCAGAGATGCGCTCACGGTCACATCATCCTTCTGCGACACCGAGTCTTCTTCAGACAGCACGCACTGTTTGGTCATTGCATCGTGTTCTATCGATCGGCAAAAGTACCTAAGATATCACATAACAATAAATCATCCAACATTATTTCTATTATTATCTAAAGTGAAAAGTTCAATGTCGATTTTATAGGCGTTTTTCGTTCATATTCCTATGGGATTTCAGTATCAAATACAACCAACCAAAAGAATAAGAAAGAGTGCAAAGGGTAAAAAACAGTGTTCTATATGCGTAACAGTAAAACGAAATTAACTCACTTCTCTGCTCTAACGCACATGGACTGGCATTCATCTAGTGTCATGTTAGAAAATACGTCTGCTTCAAAAGGTCCACCTAAGCGCTTGTTCTCTTCCTTGATGAAGACAGCCAGTCCGTCGCACCTTCTTTCCGCTATAAAACATAAATAAAAATGTCAGAGAATTAATAATAAGAATTATATAAGGAGTACAAATAAAGCATCTTAAAATAGACCTCACATTAAAAGTTATCTTATCTGCCTACTATCTCATTTTCGTATATTTGGATCGTATGCTAGTATTATAAAATGAATATAGCATCATAATTGATACCAATTAACGGTGTTTATTGATTTTTAAGCGGTTACCATTAAGGCAAGTGTTCTCCAAATAATCAGCGTTATGATCGTCTTCCAACAGCTCCGGGTGGGTTCGTCTAGTGAACCTGCTCAGCGAGCACGTCCTTAAAGCGGAGTCGTAAGTAGCCGAGCGACAAACAAAACTGAACTCTCCAAGGCATTTGTCTTCACATTCAGTGCGATTCGCCACCATTATCTCCTTGAGATCCGAGGCTGGTAGCTTCAGGCGTTTTCGCGCGTGACGCTCAAATACATATCTCCGAGATGGACATTCTCGCTCAGGCCGATTCGCTGCAAATACAACAGTAAGTTACAGTAATGGTAATGGTATTCTTAAAGGAATAAAATTAAGTGTATCAAATTATAATACAATATATTATATAAAATTATTGTTAGTACATATTTAGATTTTGGGTACTATTTTGCTACACGTAAAGAAAGAGAAAACGTGTCACCTTAAAGCGCCACATAGACTAGTATGTTCAAGTGTAAATTACAAAATTAACACATTTGCATATCACAAACATTGAATGGTAACATAACAATGCAACTATTGTTTAGTAAAGACTAATTAGGGTCCGGTAGAAGTACTTGCGTAGTCGAAGTCTGAATAGAGTTACATAGTAGATCAGTTGGGGTCATATTTTGTTATGCAAAACAAACTAAACTAGCACTTCTCTAATCTTATCAAATAAGATCTCACTGTATGTGTAGTGACAAGGTATATTGATTGAGTGATCAACAAAAAAAGATTATTTTCCGTAAATTAGTACAATGATAAAAGCAATCAATAAATATTACATGTCAGACAAATCTCGTTGAAGTGAACGCTATTGGGAACAATCATAAGTGTTCCAATTCCTTCTGGCGTGGCTTGTTCCCTAGTGAGGTAACAAGTAGACTCTTCATATTCAGGTTCGGCGCTGAAAGTAGCTATGCGGGCGCCTGGCTGAAAGTCTATGGAATTGCAAGTCCTGACCAGACCGTTGCCTGATCTGTCGCGTAAGCAAAGGTCCTGGCATTTCTCTAGGACACGGAATGGTGGTGCTATTTCTCGTACCTAAAAGAAAATGTAACGATATAATAACTCCACTTAACAAAAGACTAATATATTTTGGTTTGAAGTATTCGTATTCCTGAAATATTAACGCAGTCTATCTTTTGCAGTGCAAATTTGGTGGTTTTTGATGAAATAAGTGATTGTGATTCATGCAAACTAAGAGCATTTCTATGTTTTGAAATTACATTAAGTATTTGTTTTTGTAAATGTCGTGATTTATTGTAGGAGGAGACGTTTCAATGTCTCTACCATTGAATTTCTTGGAACCGCATCAAAACACAATGCATATTCTTAGAGTCGTAAGAAGAAAACTCATGCGGAGCAAGAGCATAAATAAATAAAGAAAAATAAAGAAGCGGCAACAATTGAGTGATGTACGTAACGATTATTGGTTTTACATTATCAACATCGTTCGTAGAACAATATTTTTAATATACACTTACGACTTCATCGTCGAAACCATGCAGCTGTTGATTCGGTAATCTCTCATACATAACTCGACCCATGCCCTGGTTGCATGTTGTTTGAGCTAAAAAAAAAATTGCCTCGTAAAAGTTATGGGACTAGACAGTTTTTGTCTACAACCTTTTGTAAATAGTATCATTTAAAGTCATGTTGTAAATACATATGATTAATTGCTGATACACATAGAGAAAAATTAGTTAACCGGTTACCATTGGCCATAGTGAGCATGGTGAGAGCAGTGAAGGCGTGCATGACGCGAACTCCCCGCGGCTTCATCTTCCCTGCTGGCTTCTACTGTCCTGGTCACCGACCGCTCATAGGGCTTCCTAGATATGCCATTTATTATTATTTTTTATTTTGTTATCACGGTCCAGTGGAGAAGGTTTAAGTCGCATGTTCTTATTTATGTAATATGATAGGCATAAGTTTAAAACATTCGATGTTGAAGATTTATACGTTGAAGCGTCACACTAAGGATTTCAGAATAAGGATACAATTCTGAGAATTTTTAATTTTGCTGAAATTTGTAAATGTCAGATCTATTAGTACTTTATAACTTTAAAACTGTTTGAACATTAAACTCTAGCCCAAGTATGTTAGATTCTTAAGAAATCTTTCTCGTACTTGCAACATTTGTTTTAAATTTGCTTTCAATCATGATGCTCGATCAAGATTAATGCTTTTCGATTATGAAAATATCGATTCTGAATATAATCGATAATTATTTAGATAAAATATCCACCTCTAAACATATTAAACAACACACATTGCAGTAAACACGTTGGCAATCGGCTTGAATAACAACTCTATAAATACTCTTTAAACATTCTAATACAACAAACCTATTACAATCAATATTACTTCAGTTTAATAAACAGTGTTATCGTTCATATAGTAGGTATGATTTAAAACATATGAAGAAATAACATGTAAGCACAAGATAAAAATGAAATGTCACCGACCGTTTACAAAGGAGAAAGTGCCTTGTTCTGATTTTTAAACGGTACATGTACAGAAAGCGAACGATAAACTTTTCTAGATTAATACACTTTATCAGACAAACAACATGGTATTCGAAATTTGAACAACACAGATAAGTAAAACCGTAATTGTAAACAAACAATAATTTCATAGATGAAAAACCATCGATTTGGTCTCTGAACTACGAAGGAAAAGATTGGATTACATTGAGTTTTTCTCCTTTCATAATTCAGGTTCCGCTGTTTAAAAATTGGTTGGCGTATTCGGCACTTCTTGAAGAACATTATGGAGAATAAGATATTATGACCTGAAATTAACGTTTGTATTATACATACATGTACAGATATTACCTTGTTTTGGTATGTCGACCCAGTTAGCTAATATCTAAGCTATCAATTTGTTTGGTCTAACTCAAATATATTATGTTGATGTTGAATAATAAAAATTTTAGAATTTTCAACCTTTTGTATAGTTTAGATATTTTTTAACTAAACGTTAAGTATGTTTAAAGTACCTACTCATATAATAGCAATATTAGGTACGTTAGCAGCGCAAAATCACCGGTTCGTTGCACCTAATGAATGAGATGAGACAATTCAGAGCAAGGTTGAATAAATATCATATACCTATCATTATTTCTGTGTCCACAATATCAACGCAATATCGGTTAAAATGTTTATCCGTCTATGGCATTCGATGCTAGACATAATTAGAAATGGCTACATCAATAAATGTATAAATTATAACATAAATGTCGCCTGAGCCGTGAGTTCAGTGGTTAGTAAACTTGACTGCTTTGTCAGGGTTATTACTACCCAGGGTTTAGTTACTAATAGTCTAATAGTCCAGGATAAAAATTTGTCTGCCTAAATATTTTTTCCGCCTCCATGGGTAAATTTATCTATAGGTATAATAAAACGTTAATTAAATTATATAATGTGGTTCACACAATTGCTGTTTGTTTGACATAGCACGAGTTCTATTAATTATAAATATGTCATTCAGCACTAACAACATGAATTAAATAGTCGGAGACTTTAAAATCTCACAAGCAAAATTGTGTACCTTTTTTATATACATAGATACAATCTGTAGGTTATACTTTGCAATATTATGGCACGATATCTATGGGCATTAACATTCCCG
Source organism: Aspitha aspitha aspitha (assembly GCA_018246895.1). Classification (NCBI taxonomy): domain Eukaryota; kingdom Metazoa; phylum Arthropoda; class Insecta; order Lepidoptera; family Hesperiidae; genus Aspitha; species Aspitha aspitha. Next base: position 3,480 of record DWGJ01002569.1, on the reverse strand, counting down.
GAAAAATTACATCCTTTGTTGTATTTGCACTTTTATTGGCATATCATATCAAATGTGCACGCTTGTATAAAGCATTTTATGTGTTCATACAAAACACGTTTGGTATTAAAATAACCGCAGTAAAGTACTGTTAGCTATTGATGGCTGTTATTGTAGAAACTAACACAACGTTGTCATCTATACCGTTACTGAGCAGAAACGTGTGTAAACAGGGGGGTCGTAGCAATCGAATAATGTAATGAGGCGCGAATAGTGTTTATAAAAAATCTAGTTATCCTTTCGCATTCCAGTTTCAACCGGTTTCTTGTCTCATTCGTGGTGTTTACGATTACGCAATTCAGATGTGTTAAAATTTTGTAGCTACTGATTTATTATGTTGCAAATACTATTTTATACGTGGAAATAATTTAGTGTTACGATGTAGTTTAGTTTAGTGCAAAATAAACTAGTCTGATCAAGTGTATTTCAATTGACTCAAAATTCTTTATAGCTAAGCTCACTTTTTAAAACAATAATTTACATAATACCATACACAGGCTTGTACAAACTTATACATAAATAGTCAACAGCGCTCTTTAAAATAGGTGACTTATAAGTACCTAGCTATATTTAAGGACCCATGCATGAAGTAGCTAAGTATGAGATAGACTTCCTAGGCGGCTATCCGCAATAAATAATGATAATATAAAACACCATCTAATCTACATAACAAAGCGAGAGCACCGTCACTATGAAAATTTTGGCGTTTCCAAAAAATGTGCCGCTTCGACCGGAAGCCTACGTCCGGGTCTTTGTGAGTCGTGCGATGTCCTCGTCAGAGCAATTCTGGTAATGACGAGACAACCAACATTATAACAGTTATCATTAGCATCAGATCTGAAAAAGGATACCCAATTCACATATTGAAGTCTAGAACATTAATATTATACGGACATAACCTGTGTCACACTTGAGACAATAAAGGTACTTGAAAATTGCGTTACGTTTTCTACTCTTTTTATAACTAAAACTAAAAGAAAATAAATAAATTAGATCATCTCATTAAGTATGTGCAAAATTTCATTAGCTCGCTTCATACCATTTCCAAAACCGAATAATGATAATTTCTATATGCTTTAACAGTTTTTCAAGTTATTAGAGAAACCTAGCCTTCTTAAACATGCAAAACCGGTTCTGTACACATAAGAGCTGTCTCCATTAGATACTTATAGTCACATTGGTCTACACGATACCCAGATGGCCTCCAGCGTATTTTGTTCATATTGTGTGTTCTCGTTCGCACGAGCAGGTTTGTTTATACAGATTGAAAACTAATACCCATTAACTATGCAGACAAGTTATTTATATCTCACAGTAAGATTCATTTACATCAATTACTAGTGCGTTAAGTTTTCTTAAAGTACAAGACTTTAAGAGAATTACGAAAAAATATATTTTGATGTTGCCAAAATCCAAGGGAAACGGTAAAGTCTTATAGTCTAGACCGCGACGCGTTGATTGATAAGTTGTGTTTAACACAAGGATATTCTTACAATTTTGAAGTTTTATTAAACATGTTATTTCAGACCCTGTATGGAAGAGTCAGAGATTATATGTAAAATGATTGAAACGATTTTAGATAGATTGATCTAATTACAAAAACTATTTGGTTACGATTATTCACAAAGAGTCAATATGCCCGCGTTCCCGATCATTGAAAAGCGGATAAATAGTGAAAGTGAGGCTCGATCCGATCAATGCATTTCCTCAAATTGATAGCGGAAGTGGCTCGTTCATCCCATATGACTTAACGGTACTCTTTGGAGATCGATCACGCGCAACGAGATAGTGTGAAAACTGTTTGCTATTGTAGAACAGTGGGCTGGGCTAGGATGGGCCCGTGGGAAAGGGATGTGAAATCATTTCATTGCAAAACAATTTTAGGAGTGATAGAACACATTTTTACACTGTGGCCTATATGCGTCGAAATTTATTTTAACGGTAACGTTACAAGTACGATTTTCTAGAGCACAAAACGTTAAAAATTGCGATGATCTTAATAAAATATGTATGTAGAAATAAAAATACTGAATCCGCACTAATAGCTTAGTGGATTTCATTTCAGCCTCCCAAACCAAAAAGGGTATTGAAATTTTGGCACGCACTTCTGATTTGAAAACTGTGTGCGTTTATTGATATCATCATTTACAATTACTTCGGAGGAAAACGCGGTGAGGAAATTATAAAATAGATAGACTCAGACATGATTAGCCTAGACTATACATATTAGTAGCTTAAGCCCTTTTACTTAAGTGGATACAAAACCCGTCTGTAATAAGGTAACGAAAAAGAATATATATGTATATGGATATTGATGAAATACTCGTACTATAGAGTTGCAATAATTCGTTTTTATTCAAATATGTGGGTACTACTAACTAGTATCTTCCTCACTATGAAGATAGTGACACGCTCAGCCGTGGACAGTCCGAACGGAGCATATAACAGCTTTATGCTGATATTTAATTATGTTAATTAATGTTGTTGTGACATAAAACTTTAGTTATAGATATTATATGAAATGAAATTAGTTGGAATATATACGAGTAGAAGTGAAAAAATAAGAATATGACTTATTTGACTGGGTAACGTGTCTCAATTTATAATCGGAGATAAAGAATTACATATATAAAGTGTGTAATTTAGGTGTCTTACCTGTTACTTTAGAAAAAGTTGTATTGTTTTTAACGCTTTATATTGCTGAATTTATAGGTTAATATTGAATTACGTTTTATGTAGTTTTCAATGTGTATTACAAGTAATAACCTTTTATTCTTAAATACTTAGCATTACATAGATAATTAATATTTCCTTACTATCAACACCAACGAGAAAATGCATTTCGAAACCACTCACTGATATCGTGATCTTGTGAGACTTAGAAAACAAGTGAATATAGTGATAACCTTATGATTACGACAGAATAAATATTGTTTAATATTGATATTTACAGTTGTGTGAGGATATTAGTACTTTTGTTGTTTTCGTTAAATACATTCTATAAAATATCATATTTCTCGCGAACACATACGTTCCGGCTCTGACAATATGTAGCTATCTCAGATTGGATTAGAATAAAAAATACAGTTAAAATTAAAAATTTTAATCTTCTATTTTCTACAAATTTAGATGGGGAAAAATGGTAAGTATATCCTCCCCACCAAAACAAAAAATTCCAAATCGGTTAATAAACGACGCAGTTCGAACAAATATAAAAAATACAACCGAATTGAAAACCTCCTCTTTTTTTTATTAATTGGAATAGCAAACGAGCAAGCAGCAGTCACAAATGGCCGCTACCGCCCATGGACATCTGTAACGGACTCCTGACAGTGCTGTAGGGAGCTAACTGTTAGTATGATAATCCTCCTGTTTTAATTGATAAATTTCCTATATAGAAGTAACAAATCGTTGTCTGTTTAATGTTTCAGTATACTTTAC
>DWGJ01002568.1:0-15373 GCA_018246895.1 Aspitha aspitha aspitha | reverse complement strand
CTCGACTCCAGATGGCGCTAGTATTCATATAGTTTTAATAGGTATTATAAAATTTATTCAGTTACTAGACCCTATTTAGGCATGCATGCTACATCTTAGACTGCATTTACTATCTGATGAGTTCAAACCGATACGCAAGACTATTTCAAAATAAAAAAGGATCGTGTGAACATTTTTACGTTTGCAACACTGCAAGTGTATAATCAATATAATCTGTTACATTGTGTGCGTCTCTATATAAATATTGTCTCGTACATAGGTATGTATTAAAATTATTAAAATGTTCAATAACAAGGCCTCGTAGTGCTAACGTCCTTGAAAATAGGAAGATATCTGTACAGTTCAGCGGAAGCAGTTGACACTTGGATACGTGACCGCTATAAGGAAATATTCCCGAACCAGAGAGCACATGTTATTAAACTATCTTGACTATCGCCATTAATTTTTTTTCTCTGTTTATTTGAGCACATGCGAATTGTTTGTTCTGTGTCTGTGTGTAGCATCTATATAATTATTATGTCCCGTTTTCATAACACAATTAAATAGTTTTGTCTGTGTTCCCGTTTATTATTATCCGTTTCCTCTTAACGTATTAAAGGAATAAGCATTCTATTGCTATTGATGGTTTATGATTAATGGTGTAAATGTGTATCGGGTGAAACATTTCTCACAATAGTTTGCACATTGAATGGCGTTACTTCGAACTAAAGAGCTTCTCTTTCACTCCGATATTTGTCATTGCTTTCTCGTTTCATTCACTGCGTCGCGCAGCGCCCGGAGCGAGTAAACAAAGCGGGACTGCAATCGCGAGTTTGCGGCTAAATTGTTTGTTTACCAGACACGACACACTTTATCAGTTGTCACTTTAAATGTCTATAAGCACGTATTTGTTTTGTTATCGATATCTTACTGACATTAGCACGTGTTTTCAATACAGGGGTGGTAATTCTAGAGAGGTTACATTTTTTCACCCCATTGCGGAGTCATGGAGGCCTGTTCATAAGATTCTAGGTTCGATGCTTCGCAGAGCCAAGTTTAATCATTTAAAATACGTGTTTGTTGTAGGTTAATATACCAGAGTAAGAAAGAAAGAAAACGTTTATTTGTCAACAACTGACTTAAGGCTATGAACAGTTTAAGTACAATAATTAAAAATAAAAGGAAAAAGATATATTGTATTTATCTATTAGATGTCCCTATGCATACTTATTATCATTAATAGGATATATGTGATACGTGTAACAAAAGTGTGGAAATGAAAGTATCTATGAGTCTTTAGATGTTTTATTCTAATAATTATTATTACGATACAGAGTGAAATGCACGAAAGCTTACTAAATTTTGTACTTGTACTTCTACTACTGTACAATAGATGGCGTAAGTAGTAGTTTGACCATACACCCAACACAATATAATGTTTGTATCTGTAAAAAATACGCTATGCTTCTATTATATTCATTCCAATTTTTTTATTTTAATGATGCAAGTCATCGCTAGATGGCGCTGTCTATATTGTAATAAATTTCATTTATTTGCATATTTCATTAATTTATTTCGTTCTTAATTTTCCATTTCCTAAATGATACCTTTTTAAATCTTCCTCTTATATTAATTTTGTCTATCAAGACTATTCTATTAAAAATACATATATATTCCATAGACCCTTCGATATTTCATTTTGCAATAGATATTATAGAAGACGCATTTCATTCATGACAGCAGCATGGCGACCGCTATTGGTTCATTAGCGATCTATTGAGATTGTTCCGGTTCTTTGGATTTCGTCTGCTACCATTAGCATCTAGGAAAATATTTATGTCATATTATATTTTTCTTTAAATGTATTTTACATTAATATACGAATACTGGTTAGTTTCGAAATCAGACAAACGAATTATTGAAATCGTTTTATAAACATTCAGATACAGTAGGTAACTGTATTCTTTGATATGAAAATTAAATTAATAATAAATTAAATGTTACATTATTATTTAATATTCAATTTTATATTAATATCAATATTCCAGAAAACATAATATTCAACGTTTCAAATGAACGCAGATCAATAATAATTTTAGAAAAAGTTAACGCACTGCAACCGTTATAACCAATTCTTGCCTAAAACGGTTAAACATGACCCCGTTAAGGTTAATCTTCCTATCCGAACTTTCCATACTGCGCAGAACATCTCGTCAATCATCTAAACGCCCTTTTTGCGCCTTTGTTTTCCCTTCAAATTGTCGGCGATTACGCCGCACCCGAAAAAGGCTCGCTTTTTCACGTATCGTTGTGAATATTTCGTTTTCAGTATGTTATACCTTCAAAAGGTTAGTTCAGTATCAATCGCTTATTGTGTTATAGTGATCTCGACGTTAGGACCATATGATGGATATCTCTTTAATGTTCCTTTATTTTCTATTTTAACTGAAAATAAGTTTACTATCTTATAAATACTCAAAACAGACAGCAATAAATAAACTGACTTGTCGCAGTTGAAATGACAGCCTAAACTTCATAGCATAGTTGTCTGCTTAGATCCATTCTTATACAATCTCCTGCAGATTTTAGTAAAAAAAATGACTTAAGAATGTCTGTCTCCATTACGACGTTGGTGCGTCCTTGACCTTGGCATGACCCTCGCATATGTCTAGGTCTAAAGTCAATTGTGCTATCCCGACAAAAATGTTAATATACTAATACTAATATATAATTAATGATATAAAGACTCATAATAAAACATTTAGAGCCAAAATGGAACTTAGTGGTTAAATCACAACTGAAGATACTTAACTCAAAAAGTATATTCAGAGATCATAACAGATTTTAAGTTCATTTAATGTTTTCACCGTACTGTATGGATTTTGCGAGCATTTGGACCAATCAGACATACCTACCTCGTTTGAATAACAGATGGCGCAACTTGTCTTATGTGACACTACAGTATTCTAAATAAATAATTTCTAATGTTATCATTGTTCAAACACACGACTAAATATGACCCATATTAGTAAAGTTTCGCTTAAGATAGTATAGTAAACGAAAGTCAAAGTATGCAGAAAAAATACAATAAATGTACCAACATTTCTTTTGTCATCTATTATTTTGTGGAAACTTTTTTTCCGCCGTTCAGTGTATAGGATGATTTTGATAATAAGGCTTATTATCAAACAACATGTCATTTGCCTACATAATACTTTGTTAAACAATCATACTATAAATATTATATTATTATATTATCGTCCATTCTGTATTTATTGGATTAATTCAATATTTATAAATAAATCCACTCATAGTTCTTTAAATTGCTGAAGGGCCTACAATCTTTCGAGGGTAGAGTCGGTTTTCAGGTCGTGACCATCTTTATAATTTACGTTTGTGTCTATTTATGTAAAGTCAGGATGTTAGTACGACAGTCTATGGGCCCTAAACAGAAACCGTTGACCAACGCTTCAATATTTTCTATAAAATATCTAATTTTATTTTGTAATATTAATAGCAACACATTCACCGTTTCAGTAATTATACCCGTTTAGCTCTTTACAAAGACTGACGCCTTTCCTTCGCATAACAAAACGCTGTAAATAAGAACAAAAATCACGTTCCTCCTTCAGCCGGAAATATTTCACAATAAGCAATTAAATCTATAGTCGATCAAAACACTTTTCTCGTCTGTGGCTTTGAATTCCATATGGAGCTGGCATAAGGTACTTTCCTACGTCTTGAATAAATATCAAGAAGCCCTGGTGTTTACAGTAAGTCTGTTCGTGGAAATAAGTTGTCCCGGAGAACAACTTTTTCAATTTGTGTCATGAGGTGTCACTGTCTGTGAACTCATATATTTGGGCATGCGGCTATATTATACTCTCCGCCTAAGCCTGAGGCATAAACTTGAAAACATTTATACAATATTTACTAGATATATTTGTTTATAGGAGAAAAAGATGCTGAAATACCAGCAGTTTTAAATATGTTCAAGGTACATAAATAAATTTAATTGTACATGAGAATAGTAAAACGCGAATGCTAATTTCTTGCACATAATAATTGCAGTTGTAGACGGCATGTTACACACAGTAAAAGTATATGAATGACGATGCATTTCTAAAAAATCCGAATCAAATTAATTTTCTAATCATTTTTTTTGTGACCTAGAAATATGTGACAAAATGGGCCTACGGGGGCTCGGGATCAGCGCTTCCCGGCCCCCTGAATAAATGACGAGACGACGACGCCCCGAGCGGCGGTTTAAAATAAGATTATTTGGTGAAATGGGATATAGGTAGGCACCCGAGATTATTTATTTCGGTTTGAGTGTAAAGAATTGATACCCAGATACATTTGAAATCTAATCTAAATATTGATATCATCAAATTCGCTTAATCTGTGTTTGTACAAAAACAGTAACGATATTAGACTTGCAGAAAAATGAAAGAAGAACAATTTTAACTATCGAAAGATTATCCTCCAGCTTAAACCATCTGATCTTATAGGGTGATAGAGAAAGAGATACATGTAGAAGAATCACGGATGTAAGGATGCAACGTTTGAGACGGCGTGATCATGTAATAATAGCAACAATAGTAATTTAGGAGAGACAATATAGAAAAAAAATTTAGATAATGTTTTTCATCTATTTTCACTTATTCTGAAACAATTATCCGTCTCTTTTTCGCAATGTTTTGTATAAAAGTAGCACAATTCAGCGAAATCGTAAAGGTAAAAATACATATATGCATGTAGGGGTATAAATTCCTGTATTCAAAGTCGTTACAATGTGATGTTTGAGTTCCAACAATATTGCGACGAATCTCGCATGTTTTCTCATAAACACGAGAACAATGCAACACGATATCTGCACATGACTGGTTTGTAAGAGCGTGTTCTCGTTGCAGATGCAATAAGAAATAACAAGGTTATACTGTACATAAAACAGCGGAACCATACTCGGAATCACCATTGTAAATCCATTGTAGGACTAAAATGTCAAACGTAAAAAATGCAAGAGATATTGAACCATGATCGAATATGAATATTGAAACTTTATTAATAAAAAAAAAATGACTTTATTTTGTTTTGGAAATTCAATTTCGGCGCAAGATAAGACGTCTGCAGACGCTAGTAGTCATATATTCGTATATATACCAGAAAGTATAGATGCACAATTCACGTAAACGAAGTCAAGCGAGATTTTCAAATGTCGCTTCGCTTGTCATTTTCCTCCCAGAGAGCTCTTCTTTGAAGCACCTTCTAATTAGAGCAACTGTAGGTATGATGAACATTACTTCGCAAATGTGAGTTTTTGTTTCCCAAAAATTGGAACACGTTTTGTTGCAAGAATGTAAGTGTTTAGTGCACTTTGTTAAGATGCTCGTAAAGTAGCTGGTACTGTAATATGATCCAGTAATATGTCTATTAATTTTAAATGCATATCATCACGTCAGGCCATTAATTGTAAATGACCCCTAATATATGTTCGTAGTGTATGTAGTCAGGAAATTAAAAAAAAAATAATAGAAGTAAAATCATATTAATAACCATCCTCTCCGTCTAGTGATTATGGTTCGCTTCTCGGAACCTGATTGCTGAAGTGGAGGACGCGAGTTCGATTTTCACGCAGGACAAGCATTTGCGTGATGAGCGCATCTGTGCTTTCTGTGTCTGGATCTAATAAAAATATCTATATCAATAATATTCAGCAGAGCAACTTATTAAGAAAAGGTAACCTACATTTTCCCTAAAATAAAAAAGAGATGGAGCTCTCAATTATGTCGATGTCTGTCGAGGTCATCCAACGGATCCTCCGAGCTTATCCTTCAACAAAGCTCTGTGGGACATTTGACATGGAACTTAGAATAAAAATAAACATTTCTTCATTAACCACATTTTACAATAAACTTCTAAAGTAAACTACTGTGATATAGTTACATAAAAAAATATTGTTCTTGAACAAAACAATATTTTTTATAAACTGTAGAAAATACCGAAACCGCTTGTGTTGAGACTTTGAGCGGCTTCAGTCAATGAAGCCGTTACTGCTGAAAAAGTTTCGTGTTTTCGCGTTGTTAACTAAGGTATACCTGTCTATCTGTATGGGATTGTTTCGAAAGTATTTCTATTTAGTAGGCATTATATCGGGATACGTATGTAGACCATATGTTATTAGGTTGTAACTAATTTCAATAATTGCAAACGTCACGGATCTACGACGTATATAACCGTGATATTTACAACAACATGGGTAAAACAACTCTTAAAATATCTAACAGGGCGTATCGTTCAGAAACCACAATGCAAATTTCTAAAAAGGAAAAAATGTAAACATTAGCAAAAGTGTACGATTAAACCGCAGAGCGAAGATCTCTGTGATTTTTCATTGGACAAGTTCCCCGGTTTCTAGACAAAAGCGCAAAACACCAGCCGTTTTAAAAATGACTACACAGAGTCAAGCGGAGTTGCCGAGAGCGTTGTTTTAGAAAGCTTTGCTATTAATCAACATAAGTAAACAAAATATATTTTAGAGTCACCACAATCGTTGGATTCAAACTAATATTAATGAACTATCTAATCACTACCCAACAACAATTTTTAAATTTTCAAACAGAGCGTTTTAAGATTTCTCGAAGACAGACGACACATTTGTTGTTGGAGGTGGCTGCAGCCGTTGTCTGTCTGTTTGTCATATGTTTATAGTATGCAGAAAATGTTATACTGAAACGGGTCGTGACTGTAATTTTGCAATTGTTCTTGTCATGTACGCTATGATAGGAATTCAGATGATACTTTAACTGAGTAGGGTATTTAACTCGAAAGAATATTCAAATTTATTATAATCGTGTTGTTTCCTTCTTAAATATCCATTCTGGTGTTGATTCCAAACAAATATAGCTGATGGTCCTGAGTACCTCCCCTAACATGGGAAAAGTCTGGTTATTACCAAAGCTTGCTCGTCCATTGCTTATCGAGATTATTGAGAATCACAGCCATATTTAACCGTTATAACTAGTTATATCAACTGCGAGGCCTGTTACGATGTTGAATAACTTAAACTATTGAAATAGTTCAGCCAACATTCCAATTTCAACTGTGTTCAGTTTTGTCTTTTCTAATAGATCTTTGCAATATGTGACATATTGTAATACCACAACTATATAAACTTTTCTTGAAACTTTTCAAACTGTCAAGTAAAATATAAACATAACGCTCTTATTCTAGAAGTGATTCCTACGTAGAAATATATTGCTCCTGGTTCATTATAAGAGCGATATACCGAAACAACTTCGTAATTATCGCGCTATGCACATTAATATTTCTTTATAAACTTGGTAGTCGTTTGACGTTCATAATTCTTGTAAGTTACAGCCGACCTACATTTAGTTGTACCTCGAACGATGCATAGCCATGAAGGTTGCCTGTACTCATATGTTTTGTGACTATGGGTATATTTACATATGTCCATGCGTATTCCAATGAGACACAGACCTTTATTTACACTTACATGGTTTTCGAAACTACGCCTAACCTACTGTTTTTTACGACATTTTAAATAATAGGTACTACTATTTACTTATATTTAAACTAAACGCACTTTAGGCTTTATTTAGAAATTACCTACAACTTCTATAATTTATATTGAGAATTTTGTTTGTTATATTTAGGCCACATGTATCTACTTAGCACTATTTTGTTTTTTAACACAAAAATTGATTGTAGTAAAACATAACTGGAGTACCTAAAGAAAGGAAGCTTTATTTCTTAACTTGTGACTTATGCAAACAATAATAATTACTTACAAAATGATTACACGCAAAAAAATCCTTATAACAATAATACACAATATGAAATAATAAGATAATTATTATCTATAGACCCAGTAAATAATATTTAACACGATTATTTCCTGTTCCATGCTTATAGATGGTGGAACAAACGGAAACAGATTTTTATTCGGCGCTGAGTTTTTGTATTAATTAATCAGTATTCCACCGTAATGACATTTCACCCGACGAAAGCGAAGTCTTATTTCGCGTCCATTTAGCCATTAGTGGAACAGTAAACAAAAATGACGGGGAAATTATTAATGGAAATCTTTATCACGTCTGAAAAATAGGAGAAAAGGGCAAAGTACTAAATTGCCATATTAATTTTATAATAAAATAATAGCTGTATGAAAAATTAAATGTACAACAATGAATAAATGTAAATACCGGATTCAAAAAGAACTACTTTTTTACTATACCTTTACATATCCTTAAGATAAGATCTCACAAGCATATTAAGGGGGCGTGAGAAGCGGCACGTTTTCATTGCAAAGTAACAAAGTTCACTAAGAGGCTAAGGTCCAAGTCGATATAAGCCGTAAATCTCTTAAGGCCGGTAAGTAGATAATCTCCAAGGTTCGCAGGCCGTACATCTTGCGATAGTTACATCATTGTAGGATGTTTACATTTTTAATTATCGCCTAGTGATAGCTTAGTGGTTCGCGATTCAGTCTCCTCCTGTGGACTCCTGTGGTCTGGGTTCAAATCCCGACATGCACCTCTAATTTTGTACATGCGTTTTATAACTTAAATTTTTACCTATCACTAACCATAGTGTACGTCATAAAATATAGATATATAATGTCCTTGAGGTATGTGGGTGTCAGTCCGCATTTGGCCAGCATGATAGGCTATCACCTAAAATTCACGTCTCATCATTAGAGGAGACCACTTTCCCGCAGTGGAGTAATAAAAAGGTCGAAAAAAAATGTTACGATGACGACCTCATATTTTAGGTCTAATGGATGCTAATGTTCAACCTTGAGCTATTAAAAAACACAACGATACTCGCAATTCTAAAAAATCGCAGTCGTGTAAATGATTGTTATCAAAACGCAATAAATTCCATGGCCGGCTTATCAATCTCGGAACGACCTTTGAATCAGGCCCTCACGTGACCTTTCTCCGTTGTTCCCGAGTCAGCTAGTTTCAGTCAATGGATGACCTTATAGGGCTTTTTATTACTGCTTTTATGTTAATATTCCAAAAGAAAAGTAGGGACGGATCAACACGGCGACGTAACGCGGCTTAATTACTTAAAAGCTTGTGTTTTTTATATCACTAAGAATTCGATTGTTTGTTTGATTCGAAATATTTCCTTTGATTTGAGCCAAAAACAGTTGTGTAATGAGTTCGGATGAGTTTTCTTCGTTTGTATTTAACCGACATTTAACCATGCTCAGCTATGGTGTTAAGAAATCTCATTATGAAAGGCGACTCGTGTTTAGGAGAATAACAAAAAAAGGGCTGAAGTTTAGTTATCCACTTATAATAATTATTTATTTATTTATTTCCACGTTTCAATGTTATTTAACACTCAACAGGATACCTAAGATGTCGTTAATGACATGAAAGAGACATGTTTTTTATGTAATCCATTATATTTAAGCATATAAAGCACATAATATGCTATCCATTAATATTTACAAATGGAGTATTAAAACATTTCAAAAATAACAAAATGTATTCTAGTGTCATTATATGATGTATTTTTGAATACTCGTAAATTTAAATCGGCGTGCAAAAGTTGGCTTTATATTTCAAAACTACTCTACGGCTTCTTAATTAAAAACTGTTGACGTTATTCATTATGAAAATTTCGCAACAACCATTTTGAAGTCAAATATTTCAGGAAAGTATTCGCGAGTGAGCGAAAACGAACCGGCGACAGACGATTTTTTTTATTAAGTTAAATAGTGACCGAGTTTATTTTATCCAATTCGACTTTGCAAACACTTTTTATTATTATATTTAAAGAAATAACATTATTTTAGTATCCATATTAAAATATCAAAAAAGAACGACTATGATTTAAAAATGCTGGTTGCTTTTTTATTCATAATTTTAAGTGAAATAAATTCCGAAAGCGAGTTTTGGATTGAGAATTGAATTAATTTTTTCTATTCCTGCATAAAGATACAGACATCATCTCAATTTGTAAATGTATAAATGTATTTTTAAGGTATTTCTTGTTAGTCAGCGTTATTTTATTGTAAAATGTTCATACATTCTTGTTTTAAAAATCGCACGTTACGAATATCGTGAATGATAGACAAATGTAAGACAAATTGTATTAGTGTAACTCTTTAGCAAAGATAGTCGGTATATTATTAAAAGATTAAAAACGAATCAACATTTTCCTTTAGTCGCGCTCGCTTGACAGACCGCCGTTAAGTGGACATAGGGAACTTCCTTCCTCGTTTGTTGAATAATGCAGACACAAAAGTCGCGTGAAACATCATGAAGTATCGTTATGAAGCGTTCACGTGCCGCTCGGGTTCTTTATGAGGATAAATAAACACCTCGCCCCTTCCAGACTTTTATACGGTTCAATCCGTTGCACATCTTTTGATACTATATATTACGTAACAGAATTAGTCTTATATGTTTTACTACACTTACCCTTCCCTTCTTCTATAAAAATTCAGTCGTCGTAAAATTATTAAATTTGTTAGAAAAGACTCTTCTTCTAATTCCAGCAATGAAAGTAAATCATTGGTTACGGTAGATATTTATGTGGTACATAGCGTTACATTCCATTCATTTATCATTCATTCGTGATAAGAATAGCACACACTTATTTATGTTTGAACACATTCGCCAGGAAAATTCCAACACGGATATTATAACCAAAATAGACATCATTTTCAGTCGTTCATTGTTTTTCGTCATATGTGTATTATATGTATTTGTAATAAGTTAGTTACATGAAGCATTATCTACGTTTAGCAGAACTATGTATATACATATATTTTCTAATAAGATAATTTAAAAACCAATTCATATTGAAATATACCTATATGAATAATGTAACATATAAAAATAAATGTAAATAACAAGATAGTAACACTATAGTAAAAGTAATTTATACAATGTGAAACATGAAAAGTAAATCATAAAACAAGAAATATAAATAACATATGTATATAGTTAAGCAGTGTTGAATAATGCAGTTGCTCGCGTGTAGTGAACGTGGAAACTCGCGTGTGTTCCATTGTTTGTATTACGTTCTGTGTACATTACAGTGTCTTGTAGTATTCTGTTGACACCGGGGATTGCATTATAAATATTCATGCTCGATAGCAGTGACACTGTCGCACCGAAGAGCAATTAAGTACAGGAAATGCTAAAAAGAATTAAAGAGGCAGGTGCCCGATCAAATACATATGTTTTTTGCTACATAACTTTTCCATACTTTATTTTTTAAAGCTTACAGCAATCTGTTAGTGCCCGTTAGTAAATTTTACTTTTACCTGTGTAATATTCATTTATTATAGGACTGTAAAGTGGAAGTGTTAGTCAATACTTTTCAATGGTCTACGAATATTGTATTATGATATTCATTAGACAATGGCGCTACTTTTGTACCCCGTTTGAAGCAAAATTATTTACGATTAATCGGACCGTTTATTTATTAAAGAAATACTACTCAGAAACCATAGTAAGTTTCTCGTCTCGTTCTGTTTCTTATTCATTTAGCTAATCCTTTTAAATATAGATTCATAGCCGACTCTACCAGCATAAACTCGTGAATATTACCAAAATGTTCTTCACTCATTTTTGTTCCGAGAAGGTACCTCAAACGAAACCACATGGGAAATTGTTGGAAAAATCAACAGTTGGCCTTTTAAGTCCCCTGAGGGAATGTTCACGTTTTAAACTTCAAGGGTGACCGAGTAGAGGGTTATTAATAAGTAATGTAAATGGCTCTGTAAATATAGGTATTTATACGTAAATAATTTTAATGCTGCTGTCCGTTTAACATGAGTAAAAGATGAAAACACAAAATTGATAATTTGTTTCTTATTATTCTCCATAAATAAATGAATTTATATTAAATATTGTTGTGTACGCATGTACGAAAATACGTGAAAAGCACAAATTGTTTATCGTCACGTTGAGTATCGGATATATAATTAACATGCGTGAAGTGTACATTACACAACGCAAGTAACAGCATCTGTTACGTTAGCCACGAGTTCATGGGGTATAAAACATCGACTTTGGTACGAAATGTACGAACTAATAGAGACGAAAGCTCTCATGCCCTCGTTAGTGGGAGCGCCGTTCAATCTGTCATAACGACGCATCTCGACGCCTCGTTTGACGCGGACTGCGGAATAAAACTGCTGGGACGTTCGTAAGGCACATTTCACATGCCGCTTTTGGAAGAAATCCTTTATTTTAGAAAAAATCGTACATCTACTTTGATTTCAAAAATACAAATAACACTCATATAAGCATTTTTTTAAGAATAACAGTACTGTTGAGGTTATCGGTTTGCTAAATAATCAAAGTAAAAAAATCATATTTCTCTTAAATTTGCGCTGACAAGATAAAAATGATATCTCTGAAAATTCCTAGGGGGTTACTTAGTCTACAGGTTACTGTACTTGTTGAATTGAATTGAAATTGACTGCACTGAATTGGATCATATGCATTCGGTACAGATTTTTAACAAAACACATTTTATACAAATTGATATGAAAAGATGGATTAAACAGTTAAAAAAATATCTTTTATATTAATGGAAATCCCGTGGTATGCACAGACCCTAAAATCCATTATTCTTATGGAGGAGGAGCCAGATGCTCTTTATTCAACGACTCTCTTTGTCTCTACTGTACCCCCGATGATAAGGAAAACCTCCCAAATTGGTTACTTAAAACACCAGAATGGCAGCTCTGAGCAAATTTTTGTTTAACACAAAATCTTTTGAGACGAAAATTATATATTCGTTTTAGTTAATTTATTTACTTGTAACTAGTAAGCTATGTATTTGAAATGCAAATATATCCCAATCTAAATTTGTAGTTGTACATACATACTAAATTTTATTTGTATTGTGTAAAATCAATATACATATTTTACGGTGCTACCATAATGTAAACAATCATAGTCATCCTTTTTATATGTCCATTGTTCGACATTGGTCACTTCGAGTTGAAAAACAGTGTAGTCTTTGGAACATGGATGGATGTAATGTTTTCTAAATAAAATAAAAAAAAATCTGCGCCATTTGGTCATCGAAATCTCCTGCAAGTGGCCTCCTGAACCATTATTAATCTAAAAAAGTCTTTGTTCGCAGACTTCACTTCTCTTAGAAAATTTTACGGAGATAAACCCTCTATGTTTCCAAACAATATTTTTCTTCAACCACATTGAAACAATATAAAAAAACGTTCGCCATTGGGGCTGAATTATCCAAATCCGCAAGAACATTTGAACGTAAATAAATATACGAGGAAACCTGAATGAATTCACTAACAAAAGAAAATATATGGGGACGTACGAGGAAATTTCACTTACCGCGAGACCACTTCCATTAAGCGTTGGTAATTACTTCAACAATCGTGACGTTTTTTTCTCTTTCTTACAATAGCTATCGGGACAGCGCGGCTAGCGGCTGCCGTCTGCTGTTGGTAATTATTCTGGCTTTTTTTAAATACAAATATTAATAATGAAGTATTTTTTTTACCTTTACGTGCTTTTGGATATCAATACTTCGTACATTTTAAAGTGAAACTTATTAATTCTATTTCTATTTCTAACTTATTAATTGTTTTTTAATAAAGAATACTAGCTGAAAAAATAACTCTAACAGTCCTAGTGATAGTCCTGTCTTGAGCTTGGTTGCAGATGTAGGCGCGACAACTGGTACCGCTCCCTGCTCCTTTATTACTTTCTTTGTTTTATCCTTTACTAGATCTTTTATTTAAGCGAATGAAGCTGTATATTATAAGTCGTCTACTATTACACGAGTTTTTAAACCCTTTAAAATAAATTGCACAAAATATCATTATAATTCCAAAAAAATATATTCCATGTAAGAAGAAAGCGTACTGTAATGTTCACGTACATTTTCATACGCGTATTAACGATTGTTACTGGTAAGCGAAATGATTTTCATACAACATATACATATATTATTTTGTCTATTATCTCAGTAACGCAGGGTAAATTTAATTTCGGTTCATTTATCTTGCAAGACAATAGCTTATGCTTTCAAGAAATTATATACGTTACTTAGCATTGTTTTGTTCTATAATTATCCATACATAAGTACATAGGTACTCTTAGTATAAATGCGACTGGGACTCTGTCTGGTACGATTTCACGTTAAAACCTTATTTAATAATATTCAAATATTATTATGTTGCATAAAAATATATTTTATTACCTAATATATGTATACATATATCGTATATACGTATACATATACACCAGACTCGTGACACAGAATATTCTAGAAACGACATGGTTACATCTTTGGCATCTAAATTTATTCCATTTTAGAATTGTTTCCATTCTGACTGTTCTACATAATGCCAAAACAATATACCTATACCTACATTTGTTGGTTCGAAGGAAATGAAAGTTACTTAAAAGAAAGATTAGATTCATCTGTATACGTGGTGTTTTGAATTCAAGTAGTATTAAGCCCGGCGCAACGCTATTCTTATTCCCAAGATTATTTAAAACATCTCTTAAATGGAAATACGCAGCTACTTTTCAAGATTTATATCAACACTTCTTGAAAATGGAACTTGAAGTTTTTATAAGACATTTTGTAGCCCAATTTCTGTATTATATTCACATTAAATAAAGATTTTTTATCAGTGTAATATAAGTTTAAATAAAGTTAGTTACAATGAGAATTATGTTAAATCTGGTAACAGAATCTCATGCGTCGAAACCTACTGCTCTCTCACGACTAATAATTAATAGATACTGCTTTATGTTTAAAATATATACAAAACCTATAACTAGATAAATGTAAGCTTACAAGTAATCATTGATTCTACAAGGACCCGTATAAGATATAGACCGTTAAAAAAATCATATTTATACGGGTTTAAAAAATTGCAGAATAATGCTGTTTTAAAGAACGCGCTAAGGGGGTGACGGGAAGTGATTTCACTACGGACTGCGGAAATCTCGCGGCGACCTGGCCGCTTTGAATGCACAAAAAGCTTATTAAATTCTATCTCATTACTTACGTAGCTTTTCATTAAATAATTCTGAATTTAATTCAGAAGAGTTTCTTTCTTCTGAAGTCGCTCGGCTATAGAAGCTTTCTTTTTACGCAGCTTTTGCTATTTATTGCCGCTTTTAATAAAAAGTAACCTATTCCATTCCTGACATGGCCGATGTCCAAATATGGAACACTAGCTGTTGCCGCGGCTTCGCCTGCTTTAAAATCATCAATGTCACCAAGTTTGTCCCGCGTAAATGCCGACTCCACTGGAATTCTACACGTGCTCCACAACCTCCTCTATCTTCCAGTGAAAGTCCCATCAAAGTCCGTTTAGCCGTTCCGGAGATTAGCCCAGACA
>DWGJ01002567.1:0-15373 GCA_018246895.1 Aspitha aspitha aspitha | reverse complement strand
CATACATACATATCGTCACGGCAGGTCCCTAACGGGGTAGGCAGAAAGCAGCGAGTGCCAAATATCTCTGTCCTTACAAACCTGCTGTGCTTCATCTACATTCATAGTCAATGATAACACAAAGTTAAATAATTTCTAGTTACAAAGTTCTACTCGTATATTATGGTGATGGATCGGGATGCCAGCAAACACCTTAGTTACTTATTTAAAAGAAATTCATCGTGTTTAGATTCGTATTTATAAATTCCATAGACGTAAGTCGTGTAGAATCTGATGATGACGCCGGAAGTGTCTGAAAATGACTTTTGGTAAGATTCCAAAATTTCTCCTTTCTATTCATATAAACTTATGTATGAAAAGATTAATCTTTGAAATTACAATTAATTATGAAACAAACGCACCCCAAGGGGAATTGAACGTTACGATATTTTAATATATGATGTACGTATAGGTATACAGTTCAATCATAACATAAAAATTGTAGGTTTAATGTGTATAGGTAACTTAACTAAACCTATCCTAATCAAAAGTTAAATTTTTTTAAACTGATTTTTACAATATGTTTAGAAGAATTTAAAAAAAGGAAACAAACAGACGAATGCCAGTAATATCCAAATGAAGACTTGAAGTAACATTAAAATGAACTTTTATAATCTGTACTCAGGCATCCGAAACTCGATCCACTCGGTTGCTGTCAAAAAGTGACCGCGGAGTGAATGTGACCACAACTCAGTTCCCATTACTCATCTGACATTTGAACGAGATTTTTTATCTGTAGCCGGCCGTCGCAGCTACCGATTTTATGTTTACGCTACAAAATGATAGGTACTCGTCTCTACATAGATGAGTTAAATTCATGAGACATCCTAATGAATGCTTAGTCGTGAGAAGCACTCAAAAGTTTGATGTAGCATAAATAAAAAAAGCTGTGTGTTTTCAAAAGTGAAGAGAAATGTTTAATGTTGTTATGCAACGACATAATCGAACGGTTTACAGGATAAAGTATTTTTTAACATGATTTTGATGTACAAAACATCGTAAAAACTAGATATATTTTTTATTTTTAAAAGAATGTCATCTGTTGGTAACCGTGTGTAGAAAATGTTTAGTTTCGTTAGTGATGTATTTAGTATGGTAATAATTTGATAAAGTACACGTTAATAAATAAAATCAACGCACTAACAATTCCTTTTTCGTAAATATGCTGCGTCCATTTCATCCGGGTATAATTAAAACACGAAACCGCATTTTTATAAAACGCACAAAGATAATAATTGTCCTCCATTATAGTCATTTATACACTGCCGTCTAGGAAAGCGTTTTTCTTATTTCATTTCCCTTAGATAAATAAATTTTACGAAACATTTAAGATTTAATCGGGTAACAACAACACGGTGGCATCAAAACGATAATGGCCCTGCATCCGCCATTTGCATTTCGCTTTGGGCGGGAAAAGAAAATGGCCGCGTTTCCCTCCGTTTTTTACACAGTACGTCGAGAAAGTAAATCATTAGAAAACACAAACCCGGCACTTTTTAGTTCCTCCGCCTTGTGTGGTATCATCTAAAACATATTATAACAATAATTATAGCAATTAAGGCGATGTTACACTGCAGATTGGTAGCATTTTCACAGATAAATCGATTTATTATTGCCGTTTATAACGGAGCACGCATTTTTCCATTACGATTATGTTTTAAAATATCTTACTACTACCTAGATAGGTAGATAGGTAGGTAGACTAACCTAACCTAACCTAACTGTAACCTTCCGCTTACCATATCATACGAGTAAATAAAGGTTTCTAAATTAAGAATAGAGATAAAAAATAATGCTGGTCTAGTCTCTTGTCAAAACCCACAGTATGTAAAAAAGTGTTTTTGACAGCAATTTCACCTATATTTACGAATACTCTTTATCGGATACAGATTTTCTAACATTAAAAAAAATTATTAACATCCCCTGCAAATAGCGACAATTCGGCTCATAACTTGACATTTTTATTCGAGAATATGGGTATGATGTGAGGTTACGTTCACAAGACACTAAAAGTCGTCTATAATGTATGTACATACATAACGTCTACTTGTCACTAGTCACTAACGCATATAGGAAAACGGCGGGAGCAAAGTTATATGCCTTAATAAGTTCCGTTTCCATAGGAAATTGTGTTATTCGTTTCGTCTACAGGATGGTCTGTCATGTGATCGAAAAAGTCTAGTCGTAGACCAATGTTTTATTAAATTCTTTTTCGTTTGGCGCAGCGAGCGTTCGTACGTAAGTCGCGAGCGGCACGCGACATCGCGGTCGGGGCGCACGCCAGCCCCAAATTTTCTATATATACGAGTGTAATCGCTTCACAGTATTGCCCTTTGCCTGTACTTGGATAAAACTCCTAAATTACAACACCTAGTCACAGTTGCAAAGTTTTAATTCCGTAACCGTAACAATACTATATGAAACATTAAAAGTTGTTCTATAAAATAGATTAATAAGACAATGTTGTTCACCAAACAAAAAAATAATTCCCTTTTTTCTTTTCAGACACAACCGCTCCATACGTGCTTTACAAGGATGGAGTGGAACGTGCGCCTCCCGGAACGCAATGGGGCGGTGCAGTCTTGGATGGAGGATACCAAACGATGCAGCATCAAAGCCCCGGGGGACCTTCCCCGCAGCCCGAGCCTCAACTCGCATCGCCCGCACCGTCACCCTACCCTCCGGCGCCTCCGCCCCCCGACCCCTCGGCGGAGGAAGCCGCTCAGCAGCTAGCTCAACAGCAGGCTCAACAGCAAGCGCAACAGCAAGCCCAGCAACAGCAGACCTCCCCCGAACATATGCAAGTGGAACAGCAACTGCAGAACCAGCAACAGCCGCAACCTTCATCGCAAGATCATCTCGATCGAACGCCGTGTTTCGTGCCGCAGCCAGACTTACAGCAACAATACGCCACACCGTATTTCAAGGAAACTAGGCCCACCAGCCACATGCTCGGGACTGGAGGCTTCCCGTTACATTACTTGAAACAGAACGGCGGAGTTCTCTCGCTAGAGGGCCCGCTGGATCAATACGCGGCGCCCGATCTCCGTCATCTACCCGACATCGTGCAGCCCGAACCGCCCAAACCTCGGAAACACAATCCCAACTCCGAGTTGCGTCTGTTCAAGTGTCTCACTTGCGGCAAAGACTTCAAGCAAAAGTCCACTCTGCTCCAGCACGAGCGGATCCACACGGACTCCCGGCCGTACGGGTGCCCCGAGTGCGGCAAGCGGTTCCGTCAGCAGTCACACCTCACGCAGCATCTCCGCATCCACGCGAACGAGAAACCCTACGCGTGCGTCTACTGTCCCCGCTCGTTCCGGCAGCGCGCGATCCTGAACCAGCACCTGCGAATCCATTCCGGTGAGAAGCCATATACGTGCGGCGAGTGCGGCAAACATTTCCGCCAGAAGGCCATCCTGAACCAGCACGTCCGCACACACCAAGGCGAGCGCTATTCACACATATATGCCCTTCCCGGTTCCCCGCACGCGTCGCCCGCACTGACCCGACCGCCTCGCGTCATTGCCGGCGCCGCTTGCGATCCCCGCCGCCCCCCACTCGTTCGATTCGGTCTCGCTACCATTGGCCTTCCTATCAAACAAATTCTCGGTCCCCTCGTCGCCCGCTTAGCGGAGGGCGCTCGCGAGACGCGGAACCGATCGCCGGACGCTCCTGTAACCGTCCTAAGTTCGATTAACCCACTCGTCGATTACCCTGACCCGGTCGATCCGGATAAGTGACTCACCAAACTGTTCGCTTTTTGCAGACGTGTCACCGCATCTCATCTTCAAGAACGGGACCACTCCGACTTTATGGCCCCAGGATGTGCCGTTTCCACCGGACGAGAATAAGGAGGAAGTGCAATCGACCTTCGGGGATGCGGACGGTCAGAATGGGGAACAGCGCGGCTCGTGCTTCTCTCCGGGCGATACGGCGCAGTATCCAGCATACTTTAAAGACACGAAGGGTCTCAACCACGCCGTCTTCGGCTCGGGACTCTCGCTCCAATATCTCAAAGGCGGAAAGCTGCCAGATGTACTCGGTGGGCGTACGATGCCTCTATACGTGCGTTGCCCGATTTGCCAAAAAGAGTTCAAACAAAAGTCAACCCTCCTCCAGCACGGTTGCATCCACATCGAGTCCCGGCCGTATCCGTGCCCGGAATGCGGAAAGCGTTTTCGCCAGCAGTCGCATCTCACGCAGCACCTCCGCATCCACACAAACGAGAAGCCCTACGGTTGCGTGTACTGTCCTCGATTCTTCCGTCAGCGGACGATTCTAAATCAGCATCTCCGCATTCACACCGGCGAAAAGCCCTACAAGTGCACCCAGTGCGGAAAGGATTTCAGACAGAAGGCGATTCTCGATCAGCACACGCGGACCCATCAGGGCGATCGGCCGTTCTGCTGCCCGATGCCGAATTGCCGGCGACGGTTCGCCACGGAGCCGGAGGTGAAGAAGCACATCGACAACCACATGAACCCGCACGCGGCGAAGGCGCGGCGCGCCGACGCGAAGACTCCCCGGCCGCTGCCGCCCGCGACCGCCGTGGTGAAGCCGGAGCTGTACTTCCCGCAATGCTACGCGCCCCCCTTCCAACAGTTCCCGGCGGCGGGCGCCGAGTTCAAGCCGGCGGTCGGGCCCGGCGCGCCCGTGGCCTGCCTGCCGGCCCAGTGACCCGCGCCCCCGCCGCGGTGGCACCCGGCGCCCTCTCATCCGCCTCCGCACCACGACTTGTACGTCGATCGCCTCTACAATTGACGCTTCAACGTGTCAAACGGCGCCACGATCGATCGTCCGGCCGCGGCGATTCACCAGTATACGACTCGCCTGTGCGAGCTCACTACCGAGTAAGATCAACGTAATTTAATATGATAATATGATAGCCCAGATCGCTGTAAAACACGCTTCGATCTGTAAATAACGATATTGTCTATATACTCTGTCGAAAGTCTGTCGCGAGTGTAAGTTACAAAGGCTCATCACGAATAGTGTTACCGTTCTAAAAGCGAGTACAGATAGCATTTTTGCCCCGTAATATTAAGTTACCACGTAAGAGTTAGTTTCTCGGTGATTCTTATCGATACGGTCGAAACGTTCGTTATATCTAACCAGATCGAACCAGAGATTAGAATTTAAAACTCTTCGTTGAAATCTAAAAGTAAGAATTGCTCTTATACCACATAACAGTATTTCGCGATGAATGCTTCCGGTACGATGTGCCTATTTGTAATAAATATACATATTTTGTAGACATAT
This sequence comes from Aspitha aspitha aspitha, assembly GCA_018246895.1. Taxonomy (NCBI): domain Eukaryota; kingdom Metazoa; phylum Arthropoda; class Insecta; order Lepidoptera; family Hesperiidae; genus Aspitha; species Aspitha aspitha. The sequence goes on along the minus strand of DWGJ01002567.1, from coordinate 10,072 downwards.
TAAGTTAATATTATTTACGAGTGTTAAGAGATAATATCTGGCAAGTGTAGTATGCGATGAAGGAAATGCTCAAATCTTTATAATAAACATTATGTAATCGATGGAAGGAATAAACATTAAATTAGATTCTTTCGGGAGAGATGTAGAGGCGTCGATGGATTCAGTTAAATGAGAAAGCAAGCCAAAAACGTAGGTTACCTTTTGCCATCAAAACATATTTGTTTGTTATTACTTACAAAACGTTCTGTTACATTTAATAAATGCATTTACTCTTAATGAACTGGATGAGATGATGAGAATGTCTCTGTAACACAGTTGTAGGTGCCAAATGTAATGATTTTTTGAATTTGTTCTGTCAGCTTATATTTAAATAGGCCTAGTTTAGGTTGTTACCAGTTTTTTCAACGATATGACAATTTGAGATGCATTTATTGAGGAAAGGGTCAGACTGAGAAAGGACTGTGATAGCTAGATAGGTTAGGCGTCTTCGCTCACTTAGCGTTAAAATTCGTGTATTGTGACGAAATGGTTGAGTATCCCTTTTGGAGTCGAGTGAATGTTTTGAAATTGTCTCGTCATTTATTTAGTGTTTCGTTTTGTTTATAAATTAAGGTCGACTCGAAATTGCCAAACTTGCTTAAAATTACTTTTTTATGTTCCTAATGTAAATTGAAATTTGGCATTTATTTGTAGGCCAGGCCCGGCCCGGGCGGCAGCCTCCGCTTGACTGATTCGATAACATAATATTGAAGAGTGAGATTAGCGAATTTTACCATTTTAGGTAACGGTGTGATGTCGCCGAGTGATTTTGGTGTTTTGGTGTAGATTGTTTCGGAGATGGATATGCCAGAATAATCTTTTTACTTAATTTTAGCTTAGACTATCGATTCGAATTACCAAGCAATTCGATCATTCATCGCGAAATAAACTTAGTATTTAGGAAAATAAAGATATATTATGATTGATCGCGCGGTTGGAGTATCCGGGTGTTGCCGAAGCGTCCTGGGTCGATTCGCGTCCACAATAGATACAGGTAGCAATAGAACTTCACACAATTATTTGGTTTACACACAAAAAGACGGTATAATTTTGAGCAGAGATATATTTGATATATCCACTTGGTTGTTTCGCTCCTTCGTCGAGTCTCATTGACTATAAACGGTAGCAGCATCGGGATACTTCAGCGGACACATTTACCGTTTTATCATCTCTGTTTGTATCTATAGACGACTTATATAGCTTATTTTACGATATTATTGTGATGGTTTCGTTTTCCTACCGCGTAAGAACTGTTACGTATTAACTAGTAGTAATAGCGTGCATTGTGGAAGTCACATTTTACTTGTATACCATTTTATTTGTCGCCTCGGGGCGTTTACGCAATATTATTTTAAGTGAGTTGTGTATGTTACGTTTATGTGAAAAATTACACTCATTGGGCAGTTATGAAAATTGTAAGCGATTCAGTTTTGAGAGCCAATTGGATACTGTAAGTTTTTAGGAATTACTTTTATACAGACTGTCAGATATTTTATTTCTATCTTTGTGTATCTATCCATTTGTCATTATGCATACTTATTTGATTGACGTAAATAATATTAACTGCGATATCGACTTTCCAAAATTGGGCTCAAAACTGATTAGCAAACTGTTGACTTTTATGTTTCTGATTGATTTTCCAATCAAACTTTCGGAGGTTTACAAACGAAAACACCGTTATCGGAAAAGTTTAGAGAGTTATCTGCCGTGACTAAAGAGTTTCCACAGCATTTACGATGTGATCCTCCTCGGGCTCCGCGCGCCGACCCGACACACACTTGCACTACACTACAGTTATGTTTCTACATCGCTTCAAATTCTACTATCTGTCACACAAATAGATAAAATACTAGACATAATAATATTATGTATTTCACAGAACTGTTAAACATAAAAGTTTTAAATATATAAAGTTACATTATTAAGGGCCTTTTGCCTCCTATACGCTTTTTCTGCAATATTGTCAATTTCCGTCTAGCATTTTACAGGCTTTATTCACACAGATAATAAAATTTGAAGCTCAAATATTTTTATCACACAAACCACAATACAACAGCCTTATACAATAATAGTTAATAAGTATTTTTATACAGTTTACGATAAATATTACGTTGTTAATATGCCGGGCCGGCGCGGCGGGCCGTTCTAAGTTTGAATACAAACACAATACAGTGCCATAGCCAATAAATAACCTCAGATTTATAAAACTTATTAGATTTTTATACCGATACAAATGGATTTAATTTTTAAATATATCAAAGGTGATTAAGTATACAGAGATTAAAGATGATATTTTATACATTTATTACAAACAATATTATTAAAAGTACATTTGAAATAGACTTAAATTTTAGTGTCGTATTGCAATGTGCTAAGTACCTATCTAAGTGACGTGAGGAAACGGATTTTCTTTTTTTATTGTAAAATGCCCGAAACACGATACGTGGGAAAGTGACGGGTAAATATGTGTCAGTTTTTCACGGATCGCTCACCATTACAATGAGATGCGTCGATTTTTTTCTTACATTATCATTTTAGCAGCGTCATTTTATCAGCGTGGTTATTGTAAATACATATCACAGATAATCAATCGGGCAGTGTTGCAAACGTTTAAATTGTGCAATTTTATTCTGGTTTCAGTTCACCGAATCGTCCCACTGTGTACGAGTGGTTGGGTAGCCAACATCAATATTCTCATGACATAATAAATGCTATTTGAGGCAATAATGACAGTGACCTTTACATTTACACCAGAGACAAATGGCTCTCCATCTGTCACTGTCATTCAAGTGACGGTTGACGTTTGTTGTCATTTCGTTGCCTACTCGTTACTTTTACATGGTGATACGAAAATCCCCATACTTGATAGCTGGGTTTAGGTGTGCTTGAGCACCAATTAATATCAGATAACCAGGATAAGTGTTTTAATAGGAAATATATATTATGTCCCAAGCTGTTCTGTTCAAAATGCTCAGTGTTTCGTTAAGTTTTGCTCAATTACTCGTGTATGTATTTAACCTACTTTTAATGTTACGTGTTAGTTTTTTTACATCGTACTGTATTTTTAAACTGAATTTGGTGTAAAATACCTTTATAGAGAGCACGGTTTTGCTTTTCTTATAATACTATATTCGTTAAGTTGGCTCGCTTGATTATTCTTGTCAGTGACTTTTTAATCTGTGAAGAAGTTTGTTATTTTCGTTATCTGTACCTATGTAACAGTTGCAATATTTTTTCGCTTGTCGTACACAGACCGAGGAAATGAGTAAGTTAAGGCTCCAAATATTCGGATTGCGAACATAATATTTGAAATCTGGTACAGTAATCATATACTAGAAGCACTACAATTTGAAATGGATTCAAACATTTCAATGATGTTTTCAATAGGCGTAATAACTCGTTATTTATAAAGCGAATCAAATCCGAGTACAGCGAGCCTGATGCGTATTTAATTATAATCGATATGATATCGACCGTCCAATTCGTTTGAATAGACACCCCCGCCCTTCCGCTCAACAATTACCCCTCATTTTTCTTCGCCGCTAACAAATACCATTGAAATATTGTTAGGTTCGTTCCATGTTCCTAGCCTCAAATACGTATTGTTCGTTTGCAATAGCCAATATTCAGAAGGACAGCGCGACTCGTGTAAAATATTGTTTATTTCGTATTTTCTTAAGCTTTTCATTGAACGCGAACCGCGAGAGGAATGTGATTCCGTGAAACCTTAGGTTTCTTTGTCTTGGTTTCAACAAAGCGAACTGTAACAGAAGCTCTTCGTAACATTATCGAGTGCTACCCTTTATTATTAATATGCTTATGTTTAAGTTAACGATATTAAAGGAGAGAATAAGATTGCATTGTGAAGATGTACTTTGCATAAATGCTTAATGTAATGATGGGATGTCAATTGTATGTAATACAATGTTCACGTAGAATGAACCACTGCTAAGCTTGGTAATCTAGTTTAGTTAAGGTAGCTGATATAGTGACAAGTGACAGCGTTTCCGTTCAACTGGTCTTGATCTTCGAGCAACTGATACTGAGGCTTCTGAGATGAGATAATATCTGAGACAACTCCACACACTACCACCTAATGTCAACCTCGCTGTCAGCTCACCATACGCTGTACTGTGGTGACCGGACAGCTGAAAAACAGAAATATTTTTAAAATGCATTCATAATATGTATACGCAGACAATTTTGACACTGAGACACAATATTAATATGTAAAGTAATTAATATATAGATGAATATGATATCAACATGGTTCAAAAATATATTTCAAATGTTTCATTGATATGGTCTACATTGACTACAAATTGTATCAAAAAATGTCTATCAATGTGGTTAGTTGGACACTGGCATGGCGGCAAATTAATAATAATAATAAACAATTAGTCGATTGTTATTTACCTACCACAACAAGATGTAGTAAGTAAAAAATATTTTACATAATAGGTACATATTTTTGTTAAGGATAACCTGAAATTGATGTGACATACGAGAAAAGTTTAAAATGTTCATTGTGTACCTATTTTATCGCGATAATCTTCGGAACGGTTAAACCGATTTTGATGGTATATAAAATATTTTTTTCTGAATATATTCAAAGTTTATGAAAAGTAAAAACCCTAGAAACGAGGCACAATACGAATTTAAGTATGTTGCTACACGTTATACAGGATGTTTATATTATCCCATATCGCTCACAATCCGAAGTATCAGTTGCATCCTTCGTTGCGATCCATTACAATTACTTAATTTTCGATTAATAAAATGCATTTATTTGTGATCTCATGGCAATCGAAAAGTTAATTATACTGATAAGGTAATTGGTGGACTTAAATTGCGTTATACATTTTATATGTGTTAATAAGTGACTGGTTTTTTTTCCCGCTACTTGTATAAAGTAAGATTTGAAGGTTATAATCGTTTAGAATAGGGCTGCTATAATGTTTAGGTATATGATCATTTTTGTCAGGTTTCGAATTGTATCTATAATATATTCTCATTCTTCACGTCTAAATATTGTAAATTGCACTTAAAATTGTATGGTATTCGTGGCAGCCCTATTAGGTGTTGGTCGGTTACCTGATTGGTTTTGAAGCCTGATTTTTTTAAACATCAGAACAAAAGATGCAGTGCGATAACACAAAACATTTGCTTGTGACCCTTTTTTAAATCTCATTTGCATATTAACTTCGTATTAGAATGCGTTTGTTTCAAAATTCAAGACGGCGTTTTACCATATTGTTTGCAGTTATTTATTATCTATGTTATCTTGTAAATGCCGCATTTTTTATCTGTACGTAATTATCGCACTGTCACCTTGCAAAAAATCTCGTATAAATTATTATCTATAGATATTTCAGTAGTGTTAATTTTAAAATTTAAAAAAATCACGTCATCATCCTCGATCTTCGTTTGTTTTGAGATTAAATTTTAAAAAAAATTTAAATCGTACACATACATATATTTCAAAACCTATACTGTATTTCGAGTAATCAATTTCATTATTCTCGCGTAGTTACTGAATTTTAGTGTATGTAAACGTTTAGTTATTTTAGATCGTTGGCTACGAATTATTTATTGTACGTCTTCCATTATTGCCGTGGTCTCGTGCTAGTAGTGGCGTTACTCTTGTAACACCCAGTGTTTTGGTTATTATTATCATTATTGATATATCCAGTTATTTGAATTGTATAGTTTACGCGTTAACCTGCAGGTGCTGCAGTGGAAGTGCAATACGCGTGATTGCGGCGATTATTTCATCATTATTATTATTATTATTATCCCCTGTATGATATTTTAACGTTTAGTTAGTTTTAGGTGATCGAATAATTGGTAGCCAACACGGATGGCCTATTATTGTGTTTCCTTAGGTGTAATATGTACCGCGATACACTGCCACACTCGCCAACCGCTGTCAACTACATATATATATTATCGAACAATTAATTTCTATCACAATAGATACTTGTTAATGCAGTTCCACGATAAAAAATAAGAGTTGTTGAATTTTTTATAAAAGATGAAACATAATATTAGATTTATGATCTTGTAGTCTGGATTGAACGGTTTTTTTTATGACAGATTTTATTAGACTCGACATTTCTGTGAATGTTACGTCGCCTATTTAGCTTATTTTTGCTACAATACTTATTTGAAACGATAAAATGTTTACGTATACACACCGAATAGTACAATAGTTATTATACATTATTATACAACATATACAATAGATTTTATACAATAAAGCCGTGATATATAACATATATTTGTTTTTTATATAAAAAGCGCAATAGGCGGCGTAGCAGCGGCGTTAAGGACTATTGGTTTCATGACATGGGTGCTGTTATATGATTACTTGTATATATTTATGGTAATGTGCAACAATAGACTGGTAATTTTAAAATGTTGTTAGGTTTCTACAGAGTTATCCGCGGGGACTGCTGGCTCGCGACATACGAGTACCTATACACTACTCACACGCCAGCAAAATAGTCGACAATATCTTGAACAAGCGAGTCGACTTATTGAAGCTCGTCGAGTGTAGTTCAAGAGATTCTTGACATCGGATGCGAGCGTTCCGAGTGGTATTCGCACAGTTTAACGTTGATTCATCTCTGTCTTCCAATAGTTGCGTGTTAATACTTATTAGTGATATTTAATTTCGTGCGAACGCATGTAACGTCTGCGAATCAAACGTAAAAACCGATCGAATTGAAAAGGCGAACAATGGTAATGATCGTACATACAATATGCGTACAATATAAACGGGTTGCCTTCTCGTATTGAGACGAGCCACGTTGTCGATGTAAAGATCTAAACATATTTATATACATCTAAACCAAAATAAATGCACTATACCTTTAAGCTTCTACTAACCTTTCTTAGGCATTAGCAATTTGCTGGATATTCTGCTTTTTTCTAATGCTGTAGTTTGTGGATCTTCTAGTGTTGCCAGTTCTATACACATAAGGCCTGTTTTTTTTAATATGCATATCTAGCAATTGAAACTGACGCTTAATATTAAAGATACTATTTTTCTTCAAAGCAGTAGGAGTGTAAATAAAGGTTCACATGCATCACTGCTTGAACTATCTTTATTCGATTGATTTATAATAGAATTCTACGCGTACAACACCCATCATTATAGATCTTCGCAGGAACGTTTGGGTATAAGATGCAGACGATGCTTGTATACGGTGTTGAATAGTATATTCGTTGGTATATTCATAATTTGACTGGTATCTAGATATGATACAAAACAATAGTGTTATTTACAATATGGATGACAAGGGTACACACACGCGTGGCCTAACGGTCGCCAGCCAGCATTCCCCCTCCACATGTTACAATAGAGTATATTTTCTTACATACAATAACACCGAAATAGATTATATGAAATTGATTTTAGACAATCCCAGAATACAAGATCTAACTTTTTACACAACAGCTGAACCGATTTATGTTTTCAGTATTTTGTTTTTTCAAATATGTATATCGTTTACCCAAAAGAAAAACAAGAACACATTGAAAACAGTCGGTTGCGACATGGTCACAGATCCAGGTGTAGAAATTAAACGTTGGCATTATACAAAATTATGATACGATTTGTAAATATATTTTCTAGTTCTTCCAAAATGATATCAGTATTAAATACAAAATTCGACTTTGGTTAGGTCAAAAAAGTGTAAGTGTGATCAGTAGGAATTTTTGCATAGACCTTCTTGATGTAACTTTATTATATACTTAGTTATTTTTTAATTATTATTGTATTAATATTATTTTCCTTTAGATTATATTTTATTTGAATTGTAACGTTCTTGCCTAGATTTGCATTTACTTTAGTTACATATGATGCGTTTGAGTTGATACCATGGTATTTATGTATATTATTTTTATTTGTATTAAGGGTTTTGTTTGTTTTTTGTCATTAATAGAAGTAAAATGTTGTAAAAAGTAAGCTCGTTGTATTTTATCAAATAAACACTTTTTAGTCCAACTGAAGCAATACAAGGCAGTTTTATTTTAGTGTACAACCTTCCTTAAATTAAAAGCAATTGAGATGGTTTATTTTTTTACCGAATCAATACGAACAATGCGAATAGAAAAAAAATCATACATGCATTCAGTATGCATGCGTTTATTGACCCCACAACTATTGCATGTTCAAGGACATTAGTACTTAAGGAGTAAACTCCAGTTGTCAGGAGTAAACTCAGTGTGTCGAAGCTGACATACAAAAACATCGTTAAATATTATCACACAAAAGAAATAACCTGAAATGACGCTTTTTTCCCGCCGAAACAACGACATCTATTAATATTTATTGCCTTTAAACCAAAGCAAGTACGCGCCCCTAGCGCCTTCTGTCAGCGCTTGTGTTTACTAATTCCAAGCTTAAAATTATGTAAAGGAAATAATTCCATTCGGGTCCGCTGTATTATACTGCTTTAAATCTTAACTAAAATTATGATACACTGACGTAACAACTTGATAATAATATTTACATGTTTAAGCAAGTGTCCCATGAACCCTGAACATGTTTAAATTAAAAACGAATCACGTAAACCGCTTTATTACGACCAATATATTATTCGAAACTAATTTGTTGCCGCTAGAATTGTACATATAGCGCCATCTAGTAAGGATTTAAATATTTTGAAACTAAGTATTTTATACTACAAAATAAATAATAATGTGAACCAAGCTGAAACTTCGCCCTTCGCTGGTTGTTCAATTTGCCAACTGCTTGATAACCCAGCAGCATTCCTGATTTGAAAGAAAGAAAAATCTTGGATGGGACAAAATTAAAGTCATACACCATTTTATGCAAAACATTTTAATTTCTTAAAACGACATTAACATTTATGTAACATAAAAAAAATATACGACGTTTATTGTAATTATTCAGAATTAATTTTTTAATCATTCGTATTTTTAATCGATTTCGCTTTCACTATGTTTGAGAAATCAACATTCGTATAAACTCGGATGCTGATATCCTTCTGATAATTAAGAAATACATCTGATATAACAGTACATTTTATATAAAACACATTTTTTATTTAATCACATAAAAAGTAATCCATACACTTTTCAGATCACATTTGATTGACACTTATCGTTGATGTAACACGAGGCATTCGTCATAGACAATCACTCGCCCCGTTTGACCAGCTTCTCTATGACATCCTTGTTCATAAACACGCACACATCCATGAACGTGATGGCCAGTAACAAACACTGCCCGAGCATATCCTGTTGCAGATCCTTCTGCACCCTGAACATGGACTTCAAATGATCGGGAACGTACACCTGGCTTCTGTCGTCAGCATCTCTGGCTACCTGAAGCAGCTGTTCCACTGTTTGCTCGGTCGATACCCGTTCGTTCCCAACCAGGGTGCCGTATAATCTAACAATAGAAGAATTGATTAGATATAATAAATGCTAGAAATGGCTGTAAGAGAATACTACGTCCAGCCTGATGTATAATAATGTAATATTTAGTGATTTTTATTCATTCATTGTTTCATTTATTCAATCAATCATTCGGTCAAAATGAAATTGGATGATACAAATATAGGACACCTTTGTTACAGCAAAAGTTGTTAGGAAGCCAGTTTAAATTAGGAGCAGTTCGTATAAATTTGTCACAAGTCACACACATGGCCTTATTCTTTCATTATTAAATAGGTTTTAAACAAAGTCAAAGTGAAATGTCTAGATACTGCACTAATACAAAATGTTACTACTGAGGAGTCGACATAACATGTGCCTATGACAATTCTTAAGCATGAATTCATTTAGTCGTTTAAAAATTATACTTTAGGTACTTAGAACTTAGCATCAAGTATTAAAAATAAGTTAATAAAGAATAAATAATTAAATTGTAAATATAGTAACTTGATAAAATCATGTTTTAAATTTGTACGCCGTAAAAGGCAAAATATGGAGTGAACTAACAATTCTGTAGCATCTTTAAATGTACCCATATTTGTGCAAATAAATGTCTTTGTCTTTG
>DWGJ01002566.1:0-15373 GCA_018246895.1 Aspitha aspitha aspitha | reverse complement strand
TGGCGAGCATTGAATGTCAACTGGTACTTGTCAGTGAGAATATTGTCGCATGTGATTGGTTGTTTCAAGAGCGTTACCATAACGAAGTACAAAATATGACATTCGATACGCCAATAAGATAGCAACTTACACTCACTTCTCGACTCGTTTGGCGAGTAAAATATTGAAAACTCGGAATCAGCACACAGCTAGAAAAGATCTCATGTATTATTATAAAATAGTTTTTATAACTATTGACCTTCAGGATTTATGTACTACAACTGTATATTCCGCAGTGAAGATTTAAGGGTCTTCGAAGGCAGATAAACTAAGTAATGAAGAGAATATAAAAACTTATCATGTTGACATAATATTTTTATATAAGTTTATAAATGTTATATTCGCATTTTATGCGTGCATAATAAATTTCTATTTCATGGCGGTGCAAATGAATTTCAGTTTACGTAAACAAAATACCTTCCTACACATTTATTTGAATTTATGGCATAGTCGCAGCTGAAATTCCACATAATTCACGATAAAATTTTTCGTTTACAACGTGAACAAAGCCTAGGCGTGGCGTTTATACTTGCGTGTAAGAGCCATGATATGGAACCCTAATGGCACAAAAGAGTAATGTACGCATGGAAATTGACAGGGTGATTTTTTTGGTCTGACGCAAGTTAATATGACGCAGTTGTTTAGAGACAGAGCAGAATTTTAGAAGATCATCAAAAAGACGTGCAATCAGCCGTCACGTTATTAGAGCGAAGTTCGGGGATTTCGGGTTAATAAAATCGAGTTCAAAACTTTCCCAAAAATAAATGCTAGTTACAAATTTTCGATTACCGACTACAAATTTAGATGCCAATTTATTTTCACACGAAGTTCCGTGAATGTTTTCTTTCAATCCATCTTTTCTACTAAGTGAAGTTTCTAGAAAGTGTATTAAGTGGAGCTTTAAGAAAGTTTATAGTTCAAATGATCCGATGGAATAAGTGAAGAAACGTGTAGGAAGTGACGGCTTGCGTTGCACTCTGTAGCGGGGCGTGTTGGATCGCATTTATCAGCTGAAGCAATTTCAGACAATCTAGTGAAGTAGTAGATTGAAGATTTTTGCAGCATATTTCGTAGGCTTATTTATCAATCTTTCTTATCGTTTACTGCTTAACATTTATGAAAGATTGAAATAAAGATATGGTATTGGCGTAAATTTGAAAGCGGTTAAATCACATAGAGCGATGTATATAATAAAGACTGCATAACTAAAACATTTTACAAAATAGTAAGCACAATTAACCAATTCTTTAACTGATTTTTCAACTTGTACGTTTGTCCTGAATAGGTATATAAATATATAGGTATACCTATTTATATAGGAAATATTTGTATACATATGTAATAGTATATATGTTACCTACCGTTTACGAGATTTTGATTCTTTTTATTGTGTGATAGAATTCTTAGTATTATGATTTTCTATGCAGAATTTTTTAAATGCATTTGACTACAAATTAGTTATATTTAGGTTTGCGTCAGTGCAACATCAACACGGCGAGTAAAACACCGTTACACGCAACGTATCTAACCGTGGAAGACACAGAGTAAACGATTTAGCTAATGCATGCACTGAAACAACAAAACTGAAGAAAGATTATATTTACTATTTATTAAATAGCACGCACGGACTATTAAACCCATGGATTAATTTTTATAGACATATGTAGAACATTATTACGCTTATGGTCTAATAACGTGTTTATATTACTCCAAAGAACTCATTTCAATCGAAATTATTTAGTGAATATTATCTAGTTTTTACCTTTCTTGATACTACCTTCGTGATATTAGAATACTGTGATATACTAGCTATTACCTTCAGCTTCCCTCGCGTTGTCAAAAGATTTTATTTTGTGCACACGTCATACTGTTATTGCGCCCATAACGCCATCTAGTTCATTTTATTCATTAAAACGTGTGTTAGCGTAGAAATTACGTATTTTATAGCAAACATGTAGTCTATGTCACTCTCCAGTCCCGCTACTATCTTCACACAAAAAATTACAGCGATCCATTGTTTTCTATTCACGTAAAAGAAGAACAAACACACTTTCCAATTTATAATATTAGTATGTATAGTATGGATAAAATAAAAGTATATAAAACTGGAGCTCTAACGCTAAACACCGGCCAGTCAGAGCCAGGCTTTTTAAGATCTGCAGTCAGTTCAGCCAAACGAACCCGAATTCTAAAAACTTTACGAACAAAACTAGTCTATGCGTTGGGAGCAAATCGAATAGCTTGTTCGGACGACCCGATGTGTGGATATCGCGAATGGATTGACGTGCACGCGTTTGGACGCTTCAAAACTAAATAACTTTCAAGCTCGTAAAAACGGTACCGTCACCTAATTTTAATTACTTTTTAAGTTTTTAAGTTAGAAAACGATCCAAATTCAATTTGTAAGCAAAATGTGCGATTATGCCAAATTTTAATCCATAGTCACTGGCAATGGGACTCGATCGTATATTGAATTATCATTTTTTAAAACTTGGCGTCAACTGTTTTATTTATAACCCTTTTATTGTTCCACTACTAGACTCGGCTTTACTGTTATATTGAGAAGGTTTTAAGGCCATAGTCTACCACACTGACCAAGTGCGGATTGGCAGATATGACACATCAGAAAGTACATATTTTATAACATCACCAGGGTTTTTGAAGTACGTATGTTTTTCTTATATAGCAAGTGATATTCAAACATATTCATTGGTGTTGACTTAAATAGATCCAAAAACTATTCCCATTCTAAACGTCGGAATCAAATCGAATAGTCCATTCGAGCGATCGACGTGTGTAAATCGAGAATGGACTCGCGGTGATGTGCTCTCACGCGTCCGGGCACACGTAAATTGGATTACGTTGGACCGGTGAAAGGACTGAAATGTAGTACCCAAAACAAATTGTTCGTATCGGCTTAATTGTCTGGCTGCATCGCGACCGAGTAACGGTAAGCGAGTTCAGCTCATACGTAACCATGATGATATGTATCCGGATTTATGGAGATTTAGATGTAGATTCGCTATTCGTTAGACTATACTCTGACCACCAAATAAATCTGGCGGGATCTGATTAAGTGTGGCGGCCAGCGCTTGACGATAACATCCGAATTAAGCCGAACATAACCGAATGTCTCGGCAAAGCTCTAACATTACTGTTACGATTTCTACCCTACTCAACTCTACTCTACCTAACCTTACCACAAGCTGCGTTTTAAAAACAGCTAGCTTCGGTAACTGAAAATAAATTACACATAAACTATTACTTGGAACAATATCATTATATCTATATAAAAAAAAACATTGGACCAATGTCTCTCACCAATATTCTCGATAGGATAAGCCAAAAAAAAATTTACCTTGGGAAATTGGTTAATAAGATTACCAATTTCCCAAGGTCCAAACCTACTGCTTGTAGTTAGTACCTACCCTAAATAGAATAGCCATACAATTTTAGGGCATAAAAGCGGCCATTAAGTATATAACATTGTGTTAATTCCGTTTGGGGTAGTCGCGGTCACAGGTCACTAGCGACTTCCGTAAGATCATCAAAGGTCAACTGTACTATTCAGTACAGGGTATCTATGTATTTCAAATGAAAGAGGATTAGCACTAAAGTAATGTGATTCTAAAATATAAAGTAACCCTTTGAGATAATTTTATAACATGTTTTCTAACGGATACATATTTATTGATTTCATAACATTTCGCGAAGACATGGAGTGACTCCAACATCTGGTTATTACAAAAACCTTTCACGAATCAACCTACAAAGTTGGAATTTAGGCTTAGAAATTCCTGTATGTCGTAAGCTCATTCCTGGAGTGCTTTAGCGGAGAAATTCGACGAAGTGATTCATAATTGGTATTCCTGTGTACAGTGGCTTCAAATTTTGCATGAACATATAAAAATGTGATAGAGTTTACAGCAAAGAATTAAGTAATAAATAGATTAAAATCAGAAAAGTAATATTTACCTACAAAAGATCTGTGATTGAGTAAATACATATACCTATAATGAAGAAAACAGATGCGTAACTAACTTACATATTTCATTTATTAAGGGTGAAATTTCTTTACCTACGTTTTTATTTTTACAGCTAAGCTAATACTAGCTAGCGAATGAAATTTTATATGAAACGTAGGAAATTCTTATTGATTGATAATATCTATCAATCAATGCATATTATGCAAATAAAATGTAACAAATTAAGACTTCGAATACAATTTCTTTGTATTACTTTGGGTTCAGGTATATCAAGATAAATAAATGGAAGGATGGATTAATGTAAAGTTTCCAATAAAAGATGATTTCTTCCGCATATGTAAGATATGTAACCGACCTGAAACCAGGTCTTACGAATATGTTTATTGCTGATTGCTGATTGAGTGAATTATTAATTAAAAAGATATTAAGTAGCAAGTATTCATTGGTAAGACCGCAGGAATAGTTCTGTTAGTAGTATACTATGCAGTAGTTCAGTTTCTACATGGTATGTTCGCATCTGTACTAGCCGAGGTTAATAACAAAGACGATACCACTACTGTAGAATGAGATGATCGCTTTCAGGATATATCTGAATCTGAAACCATACCCTTCAATCTAAAATACAAATTGTTTTAATAACGAATGCTTGATGATAGAATGTGGCGGTACCTATGTTCCAGCCGAACCGTATTTCTACCATCTAAAAATGCTTTACTTGTCAAATTTCTAATGCATGAGTATTTGTTTAGTATGGCGAAGAGGAATACCTTAATAAATCATTTCATATGTCGAGAGCGACGCCTCGCATGCTTCTAGCGGGCGCTTGCCGAAGTAATTTAAAATCGGTAATGCTGAGCTTGTGAAATTCCAACTTTCTAATTCCTTGCCAACCTTGACGAAATCTGGAGTTCTTATACATAATTTGAGGAAATACTGATGTACGAGTAAAATACAGCTGAGCAAAACAAATACAATTTATGTGTACTGTCATGTATCTAGGTGTAATAAAAATGTCTGTATAACTATTATATATCATGTATGTTTATCAGCTATCCGGTTACCATAACATAGGTATTTAATCGCCAAATTTGTAATCAGATAGCCGTGTGTGGAGTTGTATCAACTAATACTATCACAATTTTAAACTGAAACACATAAAGGAATAGAAATTTAGTCCGACAGTTTTGCCTAGCCTTATTGTATTTAAGGTCCACAAAACATTACTATATAGGCTGCTCGTATTTGCCATTTATAAATTTATAGTAAAGTTTCAAAAGTTAAATCATTAATCCATTGAAATGTCCATTCAGAGCGCATAATTGAAACGTGAGTGTCACTTTGCGGCGGTCACAGTCCGAATGTAAATGAAATGTAATGTGTTTCGTGATCAACATTGGTTTCCGGTTCTGATGTTGGTTTGTATTCCGTTGTTACAGTATTTGAATTTACTTATTGTGATGTTAGTTTGAAATTAGAATAGGATTAATTTTTTTCTCCATTTTCCCCAGGTTCTTTATCTTCATTCGTCATCACATCGTCTTAATTTTAGACAACTGACAGTAGTTTTTATTTACAAGTGGCAAGGCAAGCCAACACTTCAAGTGCTTGCTTAAATCCGATTTGCATCATAGATATTGCTTTAGTTTTAGACAAATATTTTAGATTTAAAATCAAGGGTTAAAGCTGAATTCAGCAAAACTTTTGGAACTGTTCAATAAATAATTATTATGTCTCAATATATTAAATCAATATTAATATTGTTGCATATCTTGTCGTTATTTCCTCGTCCTTACTTATTTTTCTTGATCAATATTTTGCAACAAATGCTAAGACGTTTTAAAAGAGAGATCGTGATGAGGAAATAAAATAAGGAAAAGGAGAGCAGCCCTCTGATTCTCACGAGGCCTTCTCAGTTGAGGTCACGTACCGGCCCGGTATTTCATTAAGAAAACATGCACAGCTGACAATTCGTAAGTGCCTCCGTAGACTTATATAAAATAAACTTATATGGTTTTTATTCATAGACCTTTTAAAGTAGCAAATCTATAGGCAGCAAATAACATTAACCCAAATGGTAGAAAAGGAAATAATGGCAACAATTAAATTATATTTGTACTTACTCGTATTATGAAAGCACGCGATGTATATACATTAGTGAGTGATAAATTATTTGCGGTTACAGTAGTGTAAAATATTATTCATTTGATCGTTGTAAATCATTGTAACACATTTAATACATCAGCAGCACAACACTGGTAAAATGGATTACTAAACAAATATTATGTAAATAACTTAAATATTACATGAAACGTTGTAAGCTGAGACCAAATAATAAGAAAACTGCTAATTTACTTGAGCGACAACATTTAATACAATCTAACTAAATTATCTAAGAAAACTGTGACAGTATCAATATATGTTAAACTTAATTAAAAACTTATATTTTATTTAGTATATACCTAAGCCTGTTATTACTACCCTTACATGTTTCTACCTTTATGTAAATAATCTACTTTTTAACTTGTATGAAATATTACATCCTATCAAACAATGCTTCAGAGACAAGGTCTTATGTATTTTTTTATCGTAACCTAATTGTAAATGAATCTGCGTTATCGGATATTTTTTTTTAAACATAAACCTAACCTTCTATAATATTCAAACTAAAAACTTAACCCGAGTGAATGCCGTATTCATTTTGAGGCCAAGCACCACGCTGTTGATTTTTGGTCCCATGTGACCAAGTGTTGTCCATTTCGACCCCACAACCCACAACGCAAATTCACGTGTTTACCGTCAAAAATGCACATTTCCCGCTAAAGTTCTAAAATCTTCGTTATTACGACTCTTGAGATGTTCTGTAACTTCGAAAACATCTGAAATCTAATGCCCAACTGTCATCGAAATAGCTTCGTGGTGTGACCATATAGCGCTAATTTTTTGCGGTTGCACTTATTACTGAAGTATCCAAATCATCACATCTGCACACACTACTAGTTTTATTTATTACAAACTGGAATATGTTCTTAAATAAACTTCATAGCGTAGTGAAATTGTAATATTAAAAAAAGAAACGTGCCTAATTTCCGCATACCTATTCAGATGGAAAAATATTTTAACAGGTACTAAACATTTTCCGGATCGACTAATACTCATTACTAGAAGGCGACGTGGACCCATAAAAGCCAAGAACTTAATTAACGTCCCTGGGCTTTACTCAACATTTATTTGGGCGTGAATTTGGCCCGTGCAATAAAAATAAACAATGAAAGGCGCTCAGGTGAATTCCTTCACAAGTCACGCGCTGACTCATACATAGCGAAACGAAAATACTCCCAATACGTTTATTTAGACCCGCTTGGCAGATTTTATATATACTGCCCTAGTTTGACCGAATTTGCAATTCAAATTTCTAAAGTGTTTTATTGTAGTGGTAGCGGTAATGCAATAAGTACATAAGTGCAGCAAATACATAATTTTATTTAAACTCGGAAATAACTAAAGTTCATTAAAAATTTGATCAACATTGTTAGTGATTGAGTAACTACCGGGAACCTATTATAATCCTGAATATAACATATTAAATCATATGACATTCAAAAACAACATTAAACATTTTCAACGGTTTACGTTTTAAATCTGAATAATACTCGGGTCTTCCTGATTTTCAACATTAATCTATTTCATGTCTCAAATTGATTGAAACACTATCAGCTCAACACTTCGTTTACAGTGGGTTATATAAAAGCCAGTTGCCGACTGCGTTCAGCACTATAAATTTTATAGTGAGGTTATTTTCCTTCTGCAAATTGCTTTTGAAATTTGTTGCTATAAACTGTTTCTTGACACTGATGTATCACTTGAAATTTCAACGGTAAAGTTGTAATTTTTCACCCCGCGGTTATGTCATTCCACATGCCTTGTCTCGCGTACATAAAACAGTGAGTATTATTAGAGTAAAGTCACTATTTTATGCGCAGTTGCACTATTATAGAGAGTCGACTCACTGTATTATGTACGAAAGGCAAGGCATAGCATACCATGTAGCATGAGAGAATCGCGAAATGAAAAATTACGACTATACCGTTGGAATTCGATTAATATTAGAAATATAATGAAATCTCTTTATATTTCCTTGAAGATATTTTATTAGCAACCTAATTAGCTGCGAATGGGGTATTAATACATTTGGTTAATTTTAATTGATATAACATAGTTATAATTTCATTGATTAACAGTAGTGGGTGTGACAAGTAAAACATCATCGTGCGATAAAATAAAAAAAATTTGTTTTATACATTATAACATAATAATGTATATGTACGTTTTGCAAATTCGTACTGGTATGCATACTTATCTCGCCGCAGCTAAAGCGGTGGAGCATACATAATCATGTTACTCCCATAGGAACCGCGGGAGTTTAGAAGTTCGAAAGGTATTACAGGTGGAATACAAACTGTATCTAAAGTAACAGTGTTTGCACCAAAACCGAAATAAACGAGTATTCCAACCCGAAATGTTTATATAAAGGAATATACATTACTAAGCATTTTGGTTGTGTATTTTGGTAAAATCAAAATTATTGAGTATGGTCTAGGTTTCCTACAGTTGCAGAAGCGGCCCTTCCGCAGATTTGGAGGGAACAAATAAGGTATAAATAAGTAGTCATAATAAACATGCAATGTACAACAAATTTCTGTTAAATATTTGTAAGCCTGTGCAAATAAATATTTCGTCGTTGTCCATGAAATTACAAATGTGCGAATCACATCCCGATTTCATCCGCATAAAATGCTTTTTGTTTTAAATTACCGCTAAAGTTGCGAACTCATTAAGGTAGCGATATAAAGCGAATGATTTATAAATTAACAGAAGTTTTAACGCGAGAGCCAATCAATGTGTTGTTAATGGAGTTTCCCTGTCATGATTTTTCGTCATTAAGCACCGGAGTGGGAGATCCATAATCACCGCCAAGTAGCGAGCAGTGGACGACTAGCAACAATATTTATTGAAATCACAAAACAATTTCACACACGCTTGTCCAATTCTACATTAGGCAATTAAACGCATGTGTTATAAGTAAATAATAAACATATTATATATTTATTGTATAGTATTTATATAGATATTTTTATTACACTCAAACACAGAACAAACAAATGTGTTTGTCACGGAACCCACGACCTCCAGTTTCGTAGTCAGGGTCTCTATCAGACCAAGAAGCCAGTTAAAGGATGTATAGCTAAGCCTCAAGACAACTATATCCCGCACCTAGAATCTTATGTATCACTTTAAAAAGCGCGCAACAGCGTTAAAATTGAATTTTCAAGAAAGAAATACACCTTAAATGAATACCGGCACAAAAATCTAGAAAAACGTGATTTTGAAAGTGAGAAATGAGAGAGGATATTTTAGATGCAAACCGACGCAAATTCGTTTGTCGCTTCTCGAGTCGTGCGCGTGGTGAAGCAAGTAGGCCATTCGGATGCCCCGTCATGAATTTCACAATCAAAATGAGTAATTATGATATCAGAACGGCTGTTGTAATGTTCACTTCGAATGTCTCTCTCGTGAAATATTCTTCATGTTTTCTGATTGTGTTTTTCGTCATAGTACAATTTCGTTAAGCTATAATAATATTTCTGGTGATTAGTAAAGTGGTAGGAAAAGTGACTAAGTATTTTTTTGCAGATCTTAAAGTAATATACAATAATACTTTGTACACTAAACGTTTTTGATATTAATGCGGTAAATTTTATCTCAATACGATTCTGAATAAAAATGTCAGTTTTTAATTACTGCGAAATGTAATAAACAATAAGTTGATATTATTACTAAAGAAATTGTATCAATACTACATTGAAATGTCCTCATGTTTACAAGGTATGTCTATTAGCTCTTAAACTTGTAGTTTGTCCTAAAACAATATAACTTTTATACTTATATTAAAGTGTGTGTACGTTATTATAACGTATTTTTTTCTGTATTCCTGTAATAGCCTAAATATTATAATAACATTATATTATGACGACAAACAAATTTGTCTCATAAATTTTCTTGCAAATAGAATTACTCAAGTAACCTTCTAATAAATTTCCCGAACAACAACATTACTTCGCTTTTTCGATTATTAGTATGTGGTACATATTATCTTTGTAGAGATGTTTGTTTAAATAATATCACTGCAGAGCTCAGCTACAGAAAGTTTTAAATGAGTTCGAAAATAGACATCTACTAAGCAAGCATGCTAAATCATAGCGCATGTCATCGCTTTTCATGCCAATGGCTAACGTATACCTACGGAATGAAAAAACGAAGTGCAGTATAAACTCGTCAAATGTAGTAACACTGGTGGCTTCCAAAAGGCAACAGCACTTTTATCATTTGCGGCTGTTGCAATATTTCCAAAAAATAACACTAAAAGGGACTGCAAGATTGCATAATGGCACAATGCAGTGACCTCTTCCAGGTAAAACAAGCTTTGTAGACGAAAATGAATAAATTCCAGGAACTTCTAATTACTTTGATGGCATTTGCTTTGTAATGGAACGGTGGTATAACACAAAATTCGAGACTCAAATTCTGCCGAAAGCACTAAAGTAAATATTTAAAAATTGTACACTCCAGCTCCGCCTATACTTGTTAATGTATTTTTTGTGTAATGTTATGATTTTGATCAGTATATATCATATTTGGATGTGTGTGTTCATCTATCTAATATGTGTTCATCTGTTCACTTCTAAACTACTAATAATGATTTGAAAAATAAAAATCTTTTTGATTTTTCCCTAGCTGTAGGCTATGTGACATCAGATATATACTATTATATTATATATGTACGTATAAATAAAAACAGAAAGTACAAAAAAATCGATGTGGCTGTATTATATGAAATTCAAGGAACAAAATAAGAGTTTTAAATTGGCAGCAATATTCATGAAATGATAACTTGAATATAATACTAAGAAATGGATAATGTAATTTCAGTCGTAAAAGTGCCGTGGGGCCTAAATCCTCTGGATTATTACACAACCATGCTCCCGATTAGCAAAATCAACACAACTTGTGTAATGAAAGCTTTCGCTCGTCTGTATTGACCATTTTACTCATTGTCCAATGTTAGCAAAAATTCTAAACAATTCTATTAATGGAATTAAAGCAATAGAACTCAATGTACTCGTACATTGAATAAATAAAACTCTTAGTTCATCACATTGTTTTGGATATTCGGTCAATTTCCAAAGCGGAAAACGAATTGAACGCCACTTTTAAGGAATGTTTGAAATTTATTAAGAAATTTTGACATTTCGGGTTTCAGTCTCATAATCATTACATTTGTATGATAAATATTTTAGTGACAAAGCCTTCATGACATTTTAGCCTTCAGATGATGAAATATTTGGAATAAGCTGTCTGCGTTACAAGATAAAATAAAATGTATTTTATGTATTTACATATAAATATATTTAAAATCTATAGCCATATTATCAAAGTACAATTAATATTTTCATTTACCACCAATAAAGGATTTTAATTTTACGAATAAAATGAATAGAGAAAAAAATCACTAAACATGTCTGTGAAGATCTGTTTTAATATTGAAGAAGAAGTAATCTCCATACGAAATTATTGTAAACTCCGCTGGCTGTTAGGATAGCCCCTAACTAAATAAATAATTATCTTGGGACAACTACCACAGCCCCATCTGATCCCAAGATGATGAGGAATCGCACAATAAACATATGGTATATGTACCTACATATGTATGTATACAAATTTATAAATACTTAACACACAACATACAATAAACCCTGGTTCATCTCAAAAATATTTGTCTTGGGTGGGAGTCACACCCACAACCTCCGGCAGCCGTGCAAAGGTCCAACCACTAGAGCAACAAACTCGCTTACTTTGTATTATTATATGTATTACATAATATGTAAAAGTTCTTAAGTTACGAATTTAAACTACCCCGCATCCGGGATTCATTTATATTTACGACAATTACAGCAAAGCAAATTCCTATTTCCATTTTTAGTTTAGTTCAGTAAAACAAGTTAATTAGGTTTCAACACTAATTATTGCGATTGTAACTTAGAGTTTAACTGCGCAAAATAAACATACATTATTATACTCGCATGAACAATTTTATTTCGATATTATCAAGTTAATTATCATCGTCTTTTCAGTCTAACGATATTCACTCCTGAAGATGATCTCTTGTGAACATCGTTATAATTCGCAGTCATTTTCTCTTTGGATTACTAATTACCTATTTATTGATTATATATTGAGTGATCACCAAACAATGGTATAGGAATTATCCTGAATCAGTAAAGAAACGAAAACGTAGATACGTAAAAATGGACCAATATGAGAATATCACAAAAGCGCCCCCACGAATAGGCACATGCCCATTCTGTTCGAAAATTGGCTTTTAGGCTATAGTACGCACATTTGCCAACGGAAAAAAAGCGAAAAGTGAACAGTGTTGGGAAACTACTAACAGCTCCAGTTACAGTCTTGTTAGGGAACGTTATAACTGGAACGCCCGTCAATGATACTAACTACGGATACGCATAGCATACAAAATAGCTAAGTAAAGAAAGTTTTTGTTGGTCGGCTATTATCAAAGTTGGAGCGTGCTAGATATTGGTGTTCGTGCTTTCAAGAATGCTTGAAAATATCAAGACACTCGCATAGCTGATAGTGAAGACCAAGTAGTCACATTGATAGGATATTGGAGTTACTTTTGACGACAGAGCAATAAATTCTGAAATTGAAATTTCGAAACAACGATATTCAAGCTGTTATAAATGTGTTTATTTGTTTTTTTTACTTTTTTGTCAAAACAGAGCATCGATGCGATTTTTATGAATGCGTATGGAGATATGATAGTTGAAGGGCTGGAGAGTGCATAGGGTACTTTTTTAGCGGAAAACATCAAATTTTTACTAGAAAACACGTGTTAATGAAATAAGCGATATAGCTGGCGTTACAAGCGCAGTAACGGTATGACGTACGAACAAAATTTTTACCCCGATAAGAACTAGTACAAGAATAAAGGAATTAAAGCAGATTAGAAACTGTTACAAAGCCGTACGTTTGAAAGTAAGATTTTATGTCACAAAAGCAGTCATCTCGACTCAATCAGTTGCAATGAATTATCAAAAACGTTCCGCCTTACCATCGTATTAAATAGGTGCACAAAATATGAATTGTTGGTTTCAGGAAAAAATAATTCTAAAGAAACGTAGAGAAAAGCGAATGCTCTTATACATTTCACGTACAAATGACGAAACGAATAGAAGCCGTAATGCTATTAAATCGTTATGGTCTACAATTGTGTAAGATGCTTTTCCATTCCCAATTATTAAGCTGATTACATCGCTATTAAGCTGATTAAATTCTTTCCAATATGTATTCTCCCTTAGAATCCCTCTTAGACTCTCTCTCTTAGAATTCGAAAAAAATCCAAATCTTTTAGAAAGAGAAAAGCAATGATACAATAAAGTAATGAATCGTCATAAATATTAGCGTATACAGGAAAAGCGGTGGTATTTCCATTATTATGTAAGTAATGCAAAAAATAAAAATTTATAAGTGGATACGGAGCCCCATTTGTTACAGTTTTTGTGCAAAGCTCGAGGCTGTAACTTTCATTACTGACTCTCTGGGGTCTCTTTGTAAAATGGAATTTAATAATTAAATAAACTAGTATTTTTTGTAGTTTAATATCATATCTGTTACCATCGCAACCGAAAAGCGGCATTGGGTAAACTGTTATTTTGTACTAGTAATTCTTGCGTTATGCCGCATTGCAGCTTTGCCTTTGTAAGAATATTGTCTCCTTTATACGCAATTTTAATGTAATTTAATTGTCCCTAGTATATACATACATACGTGACTTATTATTATAAAGAATATTCCCAAAAGAAACCAGCTATGTTGAACAAGGTTGTGTCATATGCCTGTGAATCGATTAGGATTGGATGCACATATTGAATGAATACGAATTAATTTGTGTCGTAACAAAATCGTGATTTAGAAACTCTAATTGTCAATAGACGTATTAGGTATTCTGATATTTAAAAAAATATTTCTGTACTACACTACGTATACTAGGTACTACATTGGCTAGACAAAAATGAATATAATAAGAAATAAATAAATTTTTTCGATGTTTCTTATCGAATAGAATCGACCGTATTCAATAGTTAAATCCGCGCCAGGAAAGAATCTCAGTACAGTATGGTACCTACGGATATATACGGAACCGTTCAACCGAAATCACGCTTGGCCGGTAGTTTTTATCTTCGCATGACTAACAGCAGTTGGTTTTCAATTCGTGACCATTCTTGCAGGTGTGTTTACTGAGCGCGCTTCAACAAACGATTTAAGTTCGAACGTGTATACTGCGATATTCGAATGTACGTAGACCTCTGTGCATCTGTGTTTATATTTGTGTAGGTACTTACGTAGTTATTACTGCAAGTGGAACATGTACTTACGCGAAACAGTAGGATAATATGTCTGGGTATAGTAAGCTGGCTTGTATAATATATGAAATGTTAGCATACTTATCGCATCTCAAGTAGCAAACAAATTCTCTATCAGCGATTCTGTTGGATGTTCCCAGTTTTTAATATCGAATGACAATTATATGACTTAGTGGTAGATTGTGATTTGTTTTTTTAAGCCTACTTTCTCATTGTGAGCCCTCTGACTACAGCGAAACGTTAAAACTTTAGAGTTTCATCAAAAATCTAAAGGTAGCTATTTGTAGCATGAAAGTTATTCAAACAAAGTTAACCTTTACTGTAGGAAATTGATTGTTAATACAGTACAGCATGCATCGCTCGCAATAGCAAAGTTAAATTGCATTTCAACTTTGGCTGAATATACCCAATAGACAGTTGATAAACTTCAGTAAGTTAAATATTAATTTTATAAATGCTTCCGCTTAGTACTCAATTTACTTGGCTTCGGGAAAGGGAAGGACCGGGCTAACAAAAAAATCTTATTCTTTACAATATAAATCGAAAACATTATTTAGTTTTATCTCACCAGCTACGTTTCAAATTCGATACACGAAATCATAAAGGTTTTTAGTAGAACAGAGCAATGCATTTGATTGCATACATAATTGAGTTCCAACTTCCTTGCGCCATTTCTTTGCACAAGAATACTCGGATCTGACCTCTTTCCTTATTTACATGCGCCTGTTAAATACCTCCAAATACATGGATATCTAACATATATATGTAGGACTTTATAGAGAAACCCAATGTTACTTCACAGAATGTCAGGAAAAGCCACTTGAAATAACAGCAATATCAATATGTTAT
>DWGJ01002565.1:0-15373 GCA_018246895.1 Aspitha aspitha aspitha | reverse complement strand
TACTCCTGAGCTGGTTATAGTATACTTTTCATCACGCTACAATCAATAGGAGCAGAGCAGTGAAGGGAAATGTTGAGAAAACGGGAGAAGTTACTCCATGTTTTAAGCTCCTACATCCATGAAATAGTGAAGAAATACTCTTTTATACCCATGCGAAGCCGGGGCGGGCCGCTAGTATTAAATAAGATTACAGTGCTTAAACACAATATCAGAAGTTTAAAATGGCAAACAGTCTCATAATGTTCTAAGAGTAAAAATACGTTCATGTAGCAAAAGCTCCGAAGCGCCCAAAGACAAAACAGAGGAAAGTCTAAAACGAAAAAGTTCCCATTATGACACTAAATGAACTGACATTATATACGAGTATGCATTGCACTTGTGACATTTCACCATTAGGACATTTTGCTATTTTGACTTTTAGCTAATGCTTCATCATTTTGCCTTACTGACATTATGACTACTGACCAGTTTCAGGAGATTAAACTAAATCAAACTACATAAATATGTGATATTTTTGTAAGCTGTATTGTGTGTGTATCTTTTCTTTACTATTGTATTTTCACGTCAATTTTGTCAAACTCTGGAACAGGACACAGGTTAATTTACCTTTTCTTCATTTACCCTTTAAATCAGTGAAATAATTCACGAAATATTTAATAACGTTTATTTAAATTTTCGCCGAAGCAAATCCGCGGTATCTAATGGTTGCTCAAGTAAGGTCTTGCAGATAATGTATAATAATGTATTCACCTAATGTTTAAAAACAAGTGTGTGCGTAATTCAAAATATTTCCAGTATAGTAAGATAAAGGTGTACTCTCTCGGGAAATTACTGCCGAAATCTCGACGCCCGCCTATAGACAGCTAGCTCGCCTCCTTTGTGCTTTGAATCAATTCCCGTAACTTATCTGCATATTTTATAATACGAGACGAAGTGACGCTGCAACACCGGCAATTGCCACGGGGATTTCATCTCGTTTCCGAACACGCCAAAATTACTAATAATGTTAGTGTTGTTAAACGACATCGTATTATGAATATTAAACCAGGACATATTTTAATCAAGTTATTCTATTAGGAACATATGTATGTATATGTCACAATACCATACTAACGTAGAATAAGTATGTAGAGTACAGTAGAGTATTAGTTGTGAATATAATAGGTAATGCCCGGGGATCGCCGCTCATGCTTCTATTGCACCACTGTAAATATGAGTATTAAAAACCCGTAAAGTTGTTTTCTCATGTTAACTTTAGCACATTTTAATAGTTCCGTTTGTTCTAGTTGTGTTTAACTTATTGTAAATGGTTTCGATCCCTTTATGATTTTATGTTTGTCTAACCATAATTACTTTGTATTCGTAGCTCATCTCTTTAGGACATTACTACTATTTTATGTACTATTAACGATTAAAGTACATCCTAGTTGTATGGGTGAAGGTACAGTTGGAATCCATTGCATTATGTTATGCTTTTAATATATGTACGTGGTCGGTCTCAAGTGGAATTTCAAGTTTATTGCGCACTGGCTTAATAGCGTTCAGTAACAAAGGCTGTTTGAGCGTTTAGATCGTATTGTACAAGCCTTTGGGTATGTTGTTTGGGGCCCATTCACTGGACATACTCGTAACTTACTGCCTATTGCGTTGTATCAGTGGGTTGTAAAATAAACTTTAAAACTCGTGAAATAATTATAAAATAAGCGCTTATGTGTCAATTGATATTTTAGTGTACACAAAGGTATGACTACATCCGGTGAATCCTTTAAAATATTGTCTATATTTTAAAATATTAATAAAACTAAAATAACAATGTGGTTCAAATACCTAGTTGTCACTGGCGGTAAAGTCTGTGTCGATATTGTGCATGCCAACTTCTGGCGCAGTAGGATTACCGACAGACGTGCGACTCTCGCGCGCCCGCTAATTCAATTTTATTGTCAATATCAAACTTTTTAAGCGTCTCAACTTTCCTTTTACTCGCTTAGAATACATTTCGAATTCGTATTTTTCTTCGATGTTCCTGGAAAATACAATAAATAGTTTATTTTCGATTGCAACATACACTTTCTCATACGATGTGTATTATTATTGCTCATACGTTTTGAATGTTTTAAGATTAAAGTTTAGAGTTAGATAGTATCAGGCGTTAGTTTATGGAAATCCATATTATACAATTAAGATCAAGCGGAACATAAATGTTCTTTCTTATAGCTTAAAGGATGTCTACTGAACCGTATCTATGTTTCTATCAAACCGTATTAGAGCAGAGCAGCACATTCCGTTTTTATGCACACCAGGAAGTTACAATCATGTAGCAGAACCTAATAGATAATACAATTATCATACATACATATTTATGGATCTCATGATATAATGATCAAAATATGTAAGAAGCCTTTTAATATATATTTTCGTATCCTTCCTTAAATTTTATTTATATATTTAAATGTAACCTCTGCATTTCACACATATAATTCGACCTCTTTGTGGTGAGTCTAGTAGCGGGAGCAACGTTTTGTTGGTAATGCGCATTCTAACTTTAGAGCGATTCACACCACAATAGGATTACTACCGGAAGCGAGTAATTCAATTTAATTTTCAAAACTTTCAACTTAACCTTCCTTTTTCTGTAAGGTATAGGTACCGTACATCATATACAAATATATTTAAGACATTAAATATTATAATACATTAAATAAATAAATAATCATTTTCTACTAGAGCATATTCCATGTTAGGGTAGCGTTCTAATATAGGATTCAAGTCAGTTACGTACGTTTAGCAGTCCAATGTTCAATTTTAGCAGTGGCTTCGGGGTGCCTTTGAAATCGGCAGAGAATACAATACGGGCCGATTTTTTCTAGTTCTGGCCGGAGCCAATCAAAGCTTTTTCAATTTTAGACCGCTGACGAATGAAACGCGAAACAACAGGCGCTACGAATCGCCCCATCAGCGTGAGACTGTGAGCAATCGCTGCCGCCCACAGCTGCACGAACGCCAGGTTTTGTTTCGCAAAATGTTGCTCCGAAAGCGACTTTAAATTCACGTTGTTCGTATTAACGATCACATACTTTAATCACAAAGTCAAGTTGCTTTTGTTCTACAGTTCCATGACTTCGTTCATTGGAATTTAGCTGTATTTAACGTGCAGGAGCCCATTATCTATCATTGGGCATATTTCTCTCTGCAACGATAGTACAGTTAGGTTTTAGTCTACCCAAGGCTTCAATGAACTTGAAGGAAATTGATAACGGATAGTGACTATGTTTTAATTCATTCTATTAGAAATGTTTAGTCTCTGCCTACTGCTTGTCTACTACTAGTGTATGTGTCTATGCATGCATTGACTACATAGGCCGTTATAAAGTACGTATCTAGGTGTGATAGACTTTATATAAATTCCATATACATTTGTATATAGTAAGTATGAATACCTATACTTTTTCCGTCTGGTCAACATAGCATAATCTCTGCGTAGTTTAGGATCAGATGGATGTGTTTGATAGTATCCTGAGATAATATTATAATATCTAGTAATTATGCTACCATAATCCAAGTATGAATACTGAACGTTTCTATTTCCAAACGTATCGATTATTGAATACATAGTTTCAAAGCTACTTCAAAGCAGCCTTATATGGCAATGTACATATTATATTCGAAAACTGTTGTTATATACTGTTGTGAGCAATTAACTTTAAATTTCAGTTGTAATATATGTAGTTATTCATATCATCTAGAATGCTTTCAAAGTGCTAGTATCTATAAAGGGTTATTATATTATGGGTGCACGAGGCATACCAAACTCAATTTGTAGGGGATACCAAGTTCAAGTAGAAGTTCCTGTGTGTAGTTGTCGTTTGAAGTCAAGAAGCACTGTAAATACACTGGGGTCTATGGAGAATACGGTGGATAATTTAACACTGTGTTTGTGTGATCACCGTGTATTGAGATTAAAAGTAAGGTAAGCAAATAGTATAACAATCGGTCTCCATCAGTCAATATTTGTACAAGACTGGAGTAGACTGCTATTATATATATTCAGATTTCTCCAGTTTGAGTTTGGTAACAAGTATGTGAATAGGAAGCCAACACAAGTTTCACGTGATACAGAGTTGTATTTAAGAGTGAATGAGGCGTCTACGTCTAACCGTCGTCGTCGTAAGGCACCCCCACATGACAATACATAGCTTTAAATAACATTAGACATAGCAGATTTAGTGTTAGTAACCAATAGACAATGATTCTCAACGTGCAATGAATCTGTTACAAATATCGGAAAATGTATCCAGAACTAATTTCATTTTTACGACTGTTATAACGACTTCGGTTTAGATTGCTGATAAAACTTAAGCCCAATTGTTATCTTGGAGTGTTAGACGTTTTTACATTGCGGAAGTCATAACCTGGTTTAGTTTCCCGAGATACCACATAGGTACAGTAACTATGTGATTGCAAATTATATTGACATAACGTTCATTCCGATGTACATATTTATATTAAGCGAATTAACATTATAATGTCTGAACTTGTATGGTCCAGTTTGAAGTGCATTTTCTTGCTGGAATACATGTCTCAATAATCTACACTTTAATCCTTACTAATCAAGACTTCTCATATTTATATTTACAAGTAAAATGACACAAAGTATATTATAATTAATGTAAATTGATTAAACTATATTTAATGACTTATTCTTAAAAACACTTTTTAAATACGACTATTCTATATAATATGTACATACATTATATTAATAATCAGACTTTAATTTAGACTTTACACTCGTTATTATGATAAGGGCTTACCTTATGCAAGTTAAAACCAAACTATCTAATGATATGGATAAAAAATACGAATTCATTAATAGAAAACAAAAAATCATCAAAGAATATGAACTAGTTTCATAGGACTTTTAAATATAAGATAATTTATAACAATTAGATGATTAAAGCATTTAAAAGTCTGAGAGTGTTTAAACCGCGCTCTAGATTTATCTACTATCGTTTTAAGTGACAAATTGCGGGTCACTGAAGTAAGTGTCGACGGTCAGCTATTTGTTAGAACCTTGTTAAAAATAACGAAGTAAGTTGAAAATTTTATTATACAGTTTTGTTGGATTAGTTGGATAGCTTGACAAAGAATAAATTCAGCATTTTTGTTAAAATGTTTTTTGTTAGAATTACAGTTGAAATGCATGAGTGAAACCTTTGGAAAGTTAAAAAAATTAAGTTAATTTTAAAGTAAGTGCTACATTAATTTAATAAGCTATTACCGAAATAATTAATAACATACATTTTCAAATCAACTATTTATCACCAAACCTGTTCGTTCATATCTTTTTTAAAATTATGTGCCTCTGGCGAATATAAATTACCAAAGTATATCAATACCATTATAATGAAAAGAAAAATAAATTCGAATACACAGTGAATAGAGATGACCTGACACAATAAGTTGAGTTTACAGTTCGCATTGGAAATGGTTGACTGTGCGGCCTAGTTGGATATAACTTTCATAATAGAGTCCGATAGGGAAACTTTGTCTGATAATAATGATGTCTTCTTGCAAACTTGGCTTGTAGAAAAATCAAGTCAACAACTATACTAATAGCCGGGTGCTATATGCCTAGACCACATGCAACACATGAGAAGACACAATGTGGTTGTTTATTACATGCAGTGATAACGATACACGGCGAACTCGTTTGCTTGATGTTTTGTCGATAACAAGACCCGATCATTTGTCTTACGACTTTATATACATACTTATAATCCATAAAAACATATTAAAATACGACTAAGTAAAAACACGAAGGAAAGAGAAAATTAAATTAAGGTAAGGCAAAGGTCCAAGCCATAATTAGGCAAAACGTTTGAGCAGGTAAATATTGTCGATTCGCAACACGCGCGGCAAGGCGTACAGAGCGCCCCAATCGGCTTCGGCTACCAAATAAGATCACTTAAATTCCGCTACCGTAGCTCTATCGTCCAGATAGCAAGCACTACCAGTTAGTTCTGGTACGTATATGAAGCTCACATATAGCAATTACACAAAGGAAACTGTAGTAACGAAAACGCTTAAACATTGCCTTCGGTGGCTATTAGATCCTGCCAAATAAACTGGGAATTACTTAAATTTACCGAACTACGTTGCTACGTTATTAACTTTAGTACCTGTTTGGGCAATAGGGTCCTAGTTTACGCTATTTGTGTCGAGTTTATTGAGGTTCCGTAACTTAGGTAGCTTTTTATGAAAGTATTTAATAATTCATGTCATAGACCTTTATAATTTTGTTCGTTGTATACAAATTTTATGAGACAACTGTTACAGAAATATATTGAGGATTCTGTTATATTTTAAATATATTCATATAGACATATAGTTTGGTATTAAAATAAAAATTCTCCTTGCTGGTGATAAAAACAAAAAACTCACGTTAAGTAATATTCAGAACAATATTGTTTAAACAGATAAATACATAAATCAATGTTATTATAATGTAATGACTATTTATTATTGTTCTTAGGAATAGAGATGGATCAGATGATCCCACTTAGGAAACAATTCATTCCTCTGTGTTAAAAGTTTCATATAGATTTGAGTACTGATTTTTAACATGTACATATATACATATATAACATTTTTAACAGACGTATTAAGATATCGAGTCACGACCTGTTAACTAAAATTTACATTTTTTTCGAGAATCGTCAATGGCGAATAGACGGTCGCATCTTTGTATTAACAGGGGTGCTTTTTTCAATTTCAGATTGGAATTTTAAAAATGGGTAGTTTCTATGCGAATATTCAGATGGTCTTTAAAGAAAACATTCTCAATTGAGTTATATGAGAAATACAAAATATGTTATGTCTTGCTAAAATTTAGTTCATTGGAGGTGTATTTTATTCTTTTACGTGCAATATCAGGCCACGAATAATCAGATCAGCCGGAAACTTTGCCCATTGCCTTGTAACTATTGCCAAAGTTGAACACTAAATCAGGCCACCGGTAATCTTTTTACTTTCGTGTTTAGGTGGGTGTATTTATAGAGTTTGATTAGCGTAATCCTACACATTTTTCTAAATTCTAACAATAGCTATATATATGTCTGTGGACATGGTATTGTTTATATGTTTGATTAAAGGACCCCAAGCTTTATAAAAATATATGTGGCGTATAATATCAAAGGAAAAAAATCACTTTGTTAGCAAAAGTCTATACAAAAGCTCTTTGACATTATAATAAGCTAGGTAAATCTGGTAATGAATTTATTTCAATTTGTTTATATAATTTGCTCGTATAGTGCTATTAAAAATAAGATATTTCTACTTTTTACTCTAATAATATAAAATACGCGACTGCTTTAAAACAGCTTCCATACAGTCTGGTTCAATTTAGACATTATCCTCTAAAGAGATAGAAGTAACGTACATAACGAAATCAATACAAATGTATTAAGTGCTGTATGTAATTACATTAGTAATTTTATGATTATACTTTTCGAATATTTTGTGCAAAAACCTTAGCCTATACTTTTCTAGGATACAGACTAGACAAAAATATTATCAATTTCAAACTGCTTGTAGGTATTCGAATTTGAACAAACTTCGTTAAAATGTGATTTCTCAACATATTTTTTTGTAATTAATTCACACTTTATTAAGCGATGCGCAAATAATTATGATTATCTTTTATGATAACTCCTAATCCATTTAAAGATATGAGACATTTGTCAGTGAAATCAGTTTTTAAAGTCATCAATTATTTTATCTTATCTCGAAATATTTCATTGATATTTTCTACGAATTTTACTTGACTGCCAAATATGTGTTTGCTCTCGTGTTTCCCGTTTTGATTTCTTTTCATCTGAAATTAGCAAATAGCAGTCATAATGACCGCTGTCGTTTGTGGATATAGGCAACCGACCTCGAATACGACTTTGGAAATAAAATTGTTAATTTTAATTAATTCATTTAATATTGGGTTTTAATAGGAAAATTAGTGGTTAGTATTAATTTTGTGAAAGAAATTCAGGAATAAGATCATTGGTGGCTTTAGTATTCCTGTAGTTGTTATTAATTATTTATCATTCGTGCTACTCGAGGGCTGTCATAAACTCCTTACTAGTCCAGAAGACTAAAATGTTTGTCTCTAGTACACACGTGGATAGGGCGTCGACATCCTTCCGACCGAAACACAAATTATTTCAATAACAATTCAGATGTATTGAAACTTGTGTTGTGTCAATTTGCTTTTTTCAATACAATCGCATAGTTAATTAAGGAGGTGGTGTGGTACAAATAAGGCTACAAAACGAGGGTTTTGTTCAATATGAACGTGTTAATATTAATGAACGGTGGCTACTCTTCTTTACTGTCTCAGATGTTCCTGTGGCAAAAATGTTTGATTTGTCAAATGATTAGAAATATATCGACAATCGAGTACAATGGTTTTCCGTGAAACATAGACTTCAGCTATAATTCAAACAAGGCACTCTCTGCGTTGGGTGACCTCTACCAGAAAGGAACACGCTCATACGTATATACAATCCACCAAAATAATTACACAATAACATATAATGTTGCAATAAATAATTTAATAAAGTTCCATGTTTTGGGTATTACGTATAATTAAAATTACACTCTGTAAAAAAATGACCTATCGTCTACTGTAATACCTGGTTGAAATCCTTAAAACATAATTTATATCTAAGTATATAATTAGTATTACAATGTCTTGTTTTCCCAAATCTCCCGTGGCCTCAGATGAAGTTGGATACCATTCTTAGACTCTGTAACAATTCGATACGCGAATTCTGGCTCGGTCCCGGGACCGCCTGGCAGGATTTCGTATCGCCTCAACATATTGGACAGAGTCGTTTTCATGGCTACCCACGCATATCTAAAACCTGAAGTGAAACGGATATCAATAATTATTGTTAAAAATGGACTACCTTACTTAAATTATCTTAAAAATGTAGATTACCTTAAAAGCGTGATATGAATGGTTGTACCTTAAACGCAACGTGCTAACAAAGGTAAGGCACGGACAGATTTATTACACACTAAGGTGTACTAAACGTGAGGACATGGCACAGAAAACGTTTAAGTTGTAGTATTTATAAAAAATCGTTCAGTTACAGTAGGTATATTATTATTCCTTACCTATGCAATTTCTTGGACCAGCACTAAAGGGCACAAAAGCAAATGTATGCATATTATTATAAAACCGTTCCGGATAGTACTTCTCAGGCTCTGGAAAGATCTTGGGATCATTAAATATTGCTTTATAGAAAATGATGACAGAGGTTCCCGCCGGGGCGACTCGGCCGTCTGAAATAATTTACAAATACCTACACTTCGGCAATTCATTACAATGAGTGCACTTTCAGATTTGTATATCTGAAGTGTTCAGTGATCTTAAAATGGAGCACCTAAATAAGGTAGGTACAAAGTTTAATGTTATGGTTTAATTTCATGTTTTTGTTTACACATTTTAATGTAATTGAAAATGTGTTCTTCAAAATAATCAACGATAAGTCTGTGGTTCGTTTGCAATTGTCCCAATTAATTCGACCGGTTCATTAAGATTGTTTAAAATTGTTAAGGCATCTTGTACAGTGGAATCTAAATAGAGAATTCATTAAAAAAACGTACCTTTAAATGTGATGTCATTTTGTAGTTGTCTACCTATTTTTGTAACGGTTGGTAAAAAACGCATGGTCTCTTTAATAACAGCTTCCAGGTACTTCATTTGACTCAAGTCGTTGCTCGTAGGCATTTTCTTGAAATCGTTGTAGAATATTGAACGCTGTTCTTCTAGAACTTTCCGTTGAACATCCGGATATTTAGCTAATAAATACAGAGTATGGCTCATTGTCTTCGTTGTCGTGTAGTGACCCTTTAAATAATAATTGCACATGAGTCAAGTTTAAAATATAATAGAAGAGAAAAAAATATTTAAATTTTTTATCAAACAAATACTAACTGTGTAACAGACAAGAGTAATTTCTTCATTAATGATTTCTTCAGGAGTGGGTTCTCCATTTGGCAGTTTACTGAGCAGAAGACTGTCCAGAAGGTACCCGCCGTCGGATAGTTCCCTCTGCATGAGACCATCTACTACAGCGTCATTAGTATTCTTGTTATTATTTTTTAAATCGGTAGTGATATTTTGCAATATTTCTTTCCTTTTAATAATTATCTACAACAATCACATACATTTACAATTATCATCATGTAAAATTATTATAATTGTTACGTGCTACGTGGCGGTGTATTGTATTATATTATTTGAAAATGCGTCTACTGTTTTTTATCTGCTACAATTTTAAATCAATGGGTTTCAACTTCTTATCTACTTCAGTCCAGTCAGATTGCATTACCAGTGGAAAAAAGCATCCACTTATCAATTTTTCCAAACTGTATACGTTGCTCTTTTGTAACTTGGAGCGGTGTACCAGTAATTAAGTAGGTATGAGTACTTAGACGATTTCACTTCCTAAGGTACAGGACATCTATAATTTTTTATACAGATCAAGCATCTCAGACAGTCATAACGATCAATTGATATTAGAAGGCAATTAATTGATCTCATTAATGTAATATGTATCACCATCATCACACATATTTACAGTTCGATTTGATCATACTTAAGTGTTTGTTTAAGAGTGTTAAATTTAGTGCTCATCAAACATAATTTTAAAGAATATAAAAATTCTTACTTACATCGTCACTGGTATGGCGTATGGTTTTAACTTGTGACATCATATCTCTATATATCGGCGTTAATACAAACAATGAGCGTATGTTCCTCCAATATGAAAAGTAGTTTGTCGTTATTATTTTGATAACCCTGTAACATTATATACTTATATTATTCACAAATCAAATATTGTAAATAAGCCCAGTACTGACCTTAAGATCAGTTGAAAATATCTATTTTCCAAAGCTCATTTTCTAAAATGCCATCCTAAAATATAATATTCTAGTAGCTATTTGTTATAAAATATGAACTGACTTAGGCGAGCAATTGTAAAATGAAACTATAATTCGTTGCAAGTTTGAATAACAAATAACTAAATATTGTTGTTCATAGTTACTTTTTACCCGCTGTTAAATATGGGTGATCGGGATTATCAAGTAGATTGTATTCGACACCCATTAGTGTATCTGTAATAAACGACGTGTATTAAAATTAAAGATTTGAATATAGAGTACAAGAATTTCGGAAATAAAAGCTTTTGCATTTTACTTACTACACAAAAGATCGAACATAAACGGCTTAAGATATCGATACATGTCGATGGGTCCTTCTTTGGGCAAATTATCCAGAACATTAAACAGCCGCTCGCAATGTACATTCGTGTCCGCCACCCTGCTCTCCAATGTTTTAAATTGGAAACTTGGTACCATTAATTTTCTGATAGACCGCCATCGTTCACCTGACACAATTTGGCAAACAATCTTTATCAGTTGATAAAACACAAGAAGAAATTAAAACTGTAGTATATATAGAGCCCAAAAGTGTAAGCGAGATTTGAAGCAGACCCGCTTTGAGCGCATACTTAAATATGCTATGAAACTACAACTTTATGAGATTCGGAACGGAAAGCCACGTGATTCTCCATTTTTAACACTAGCCCGATAATTTGCTACTAAATGCAACGTGTATCTTGAGTATGTACTGGTAGCAGTTTTATCAAAAAGAGTCCTTAAAGGCTTAAACATAGCATCTGTACCTATGTCTAAATTCATTATGAAATGAACATTTACTGCAATGGCAAATAATTTCATATAGTTTTTTTAACAATGTTACGAGTACTACATATATACAGATAATAACGTGCAGAATACTGCAGAAGTTTTAAGCATAATTCTAATTATCTTTTTCTTTATACTATAATATATAAATCCCGTGTCACGATGTTCGTTTGCGCTAATCTCCGAAACTAACAAACCGATTTAAATTAAAATTTTATAGATATCTGTTTAAGCATTGACATCTTAATAGAATTAATATAATTATTATGATAAGATATAAAGTACATAATATCACTCGTCTTCATTATAATAAGATTATTAATTAGATTAGAATTATTGCATTGATTGATTACGGAATGTAGAAAAATTGTTTTCCTGAGGTGCTAAATCTATCTATCTATTATCTAACCTAGCCGTTTCACGGGCTGCCTCTCTTTCCTCTTGTGTTTGAGAAGCACAAATTAAGGCCCTTCTTCGCTCCATACTAACGCGGCGCTCTTCTCATGCGTTTTCTCGTTCTTCATCAGATAATTGACTCGCGATATTCCGTTGCCTAATTGCATTACGGCTTCATTAAGTGTTGTAACAAACCCGTCTTTGTTTCGAATCCAACGAATCAAAAATCATGAAAATTGGTAAAGCAGATGTCGAGATATAAGTGTTGTAACAAACCCGACTTTGTTTTATATATATAGATTAGTAAAATATGTACTAATTGGAAATGTTAAATAATTTAAATGATTACCGTAGATTTTATTAACTTTAACAAAGTCGCTGTTACCTTACCTTCTGATGTGGATATAGAATTGCCGAAGAAAGGTCTCATGGCTACATTTCGTTCCGTAGGTTTTGAGAGCTCAGTAGGATGGCTCAGTATGGTCTGGAATAATAATAATAATAAACGACGAAATAAATAATATTAAACGGAAAATGACAGTAAACTGCTCTAAATGTTTTTTTTTTCAAATATGTTAAATGTTTGTCTTCTGTTTTATCTACCTGTCTGCTGTCAGATAAGTAGATAAAAGAGAAATGTAAATTAAAGTTAGAACTTGCCCCAACATCGTCCGGATTGCACAAAAACACCCAGTCTTCTGTTCCGACCGACACGCGGAAGTTCTTTTTTCCATGTTTGTTCCACATTTTCATTAAGTTGTGGGATACGCCTGCAAAATAGATACAGTCAAAGAGTGTATACCATAACTAATTTCATAAAAATAAAAGTAATTAAAATATAAAACACCCCCGACTGAAAATAGAAAAAGTAAAAATACGTGTTGGTTTTGATTTCTCTGTTTGCCCAGCAAAGGGGCGCGTCAAGATATAGATTTAGCAAGTGAAATAGAAAATACTATTAAAATAAAAGATATTTAACCAAAATTCGAAATTATTAGCCTTAATATTGCCCGAGATCCTATCACCAGTTCCAATGAGAACTGAATATCTTGGAGACGAATGTTTTTATTTACACTACATTTGGTAGGGCTTAGAACCATCTGGACCGATGGAGCCTGTTCAATAAAAAAGCGGATTCAAATCGATTTATCTGGTGTTAATCGGTTTACAATCACATATACACAAATATGTATAAATATATGTACATAGACACATGCACTTGTCTAACTTATGACACCCCTTGTTTAAGCGTCGGGATTTAAAAATACAATATCTAGTTTTATTTCTGTAGTATTGTTTATAGATCAGTTTTAGTGGATTCACTCATAAGTGCATAACAATGTTACCTTTCGATTCGATTTTGTTTTCTTTCTTTTTCGCTACAAGTTACAGACAAGTAATCGTTAGCGTAGTTGTACTCGTATGTACGAGTAAAATATGTTTTTTTTTAAATATACTGATTAAAGAGATTAGGATTTTGTATCTGATATCTCACCGTCAGCATCAAATCCAATTTGTAAAGCGTTTCCGATTAACGGCAACGGCGTGTCTCCTGGGAACTGATTCAGCATTTTCCATCGGTAGCTGCACTTCCTTACATAGTCGTGTATAAACACTAAAACTATCACTATTACGATCAACGACAAAATCATAAACATGTTCTTGTTTCTGTTTTTTTTTAATTTCGATAAACTAATTTTTAATCTGCCATATATTTAAGGACAGCGATATTTGGCACTTGCTGCTTTTTGCCTACCCCCTTAGGGACCTAGCGTGACGGTATCCTAATTACAATAATAATTGTAGTGTATGAAAGACATCTATATGTTATATACTAATCGTTATCAAGACTCGGCAATACAATCACTTTCAATGTGTTATCCGTGTATTAAAAAAATTAAGCCTTTTATTTAATCTATTTGAATGAATGCGGTTAGTAAGAAAATTATTTAATTATCATTAATTTTTTATTATTTTGATGTAGATATGAAGCGACAGCTTTTTATTCATCAATCATATCCGATTGTAGGTGTATTTTATACATATGTACATGACTAATATTAATAACTGATTGACTGATAAAAGCTTATTTTATTACTGTGTTATTGAATTTTTATTATTATATTGAATTTTTATTATTATATTGAATTTTAACATGCTTTTAAAATATCCCAGGAATGAATTATTGACGTAATATTCTATCTTTACGCCTTATTTTCAACAAAATATGTATGTATATTAAAAACTCCAAACTACTCGTATATAAAACACTGAAAGTGATCTATTTACGGGGAAAACTTTACAGATTTTACTAAGAAACTGAGAGTGTGAACTCTGGTCGATGTCTACTTGCAACTAACTGAATGTGTGATCTCAAACATATAAGAGATGTCACACACTCATTCAGTTCGTGTCGCACTTGTTGACACTCACACTACTTTAGCCACTGACACACAATGTCTGTTTGTAATATCGCATTAGCAGTATTCTTTAATTGCATGACAATCGTGCTCCATTCTAGACTACACCTCACTTACCATTAGGTGAGCTCGCAGTCAAACGCAAGCCTATCGTACAATAAAAAAAAATCAAGATTCGAATTAAATTTTCTTTTTTGCCTTTTTCCCGTCTTTAACCCTTGCTGCCAAGGCCAGTCGGTATATAAGCAGTTATGTAATAAAATGAATTGGATGAATTTAATTTTTATCATTGTTTTAATGCAAAGATAATAGGGTGATACGGACTGATTTCACGGACGGATTTCAATTATTGAATTAAAACTTCTTTAGCACCGTTGTGCACTTTTGGGATGGGAGAAAATTGTACATTCACATTGGGTCACGTGACGAAGGTCACTGCGGGTCACTATACGCCAACTGCTGTGACCCATTTTTAGTAAAATTATAAAGGTATATCCCTACTAATATTATAAATGTGATTGTAGCTCTGTCTGTCTGTCTGTCTGGTCGACTTTCACGCCTAAACCGCTGAACAGATTTTAATGAAATTTGGTACAGCAGTAGACTGGGCCTTGAGAACGGACATAGGCTACTTTTTATCGCGAAAAAGAGGGATGGAGGAGTGCCTACAGTAGGAAGAGGGCGCGTGGTCGTAGAAAATGTCGCCTGCTGAGTGTTTTACTTGCGTACGCTGCGTAAACCAGCAGAGATACACTAAAGTAATGTACTAGAGAATTGTAGATCTATAAAAA
>DWGJ01002564.1:0-15375 GCA_018246895.1 Aspitha aspitha aspitha | reverse complement strand
TTCATACTCCTCCGTGCGCGCAATTTTCGTAAAAAGGGGTCTAAAGTTTTCGCTTCACGTATTAATATATAGATACTTGTAGCTGTACTCGTCTTTCATATTACTCGCTCGAATGGTTCACCTACGCGCCCAAACGTAATGATCCCTGTTATTAATCATTCCTATGTTTTAATGAAGCA
The DNA here is from genome assembly GCA_018246895.1 of Aspitha aspitha aspitha. NCBI lineage: Eukaryota > Metazoa > Arthropoda > Insecta > Lepidoptera > Hesperiidae > Aspitha > Aspitha aspitha. Next base: position 15,196 of record DWGJ01002564.1, on the reverse strand, counting down.
GAATTATGCAGATAGAAATCGCGATGACAATGGGCTCGATCTCGGAGGTCCCGCTGAGAAGGCTTTGCGATAATTCAGGCTGCGAATGCCTCCTTTCAGATGATATTTTCCGCTGGAAATAACATCTGTCATTACCATTTGTTAGTTTAATACCGTTGGAAACGGAAAACTGAAAAATGTTCATCTATTAACAACGCACCTATACATCGCGCATCTCAAATGTCAACTTAATTATTTATCTTATACCTATTTGTATAGTTCACTGGCACTCCAAGGCCCAGGATTCAAATCCTGGCACGCACCTCTGGACTTTACAAAGTTACATGCGTGAATAACGGTGAAGGAAAAGTCGTAGGTAGGTATATAATAGTATCTTATCGTTTGCTACTGTTCAAAGAACTTACTACTTATTACATGTAGTAATGTTGGCACTAGCTGTGACACGAACATTATTGAGATATCTCTGAAATAGTCAATTAATAGTTAAAAATTTCAACATTACGTCGTATAAGCAACATTTTTATTACATTTTTTATTAAAATCCATTTCTTTGTTAAATTTACCGTAATTTAACAAATTTGCTCAAATAACGTTTTAAGGGAGGTTACGAAAAGACACCCCGCGGTAATTAAGAGGGTTGCAGTAAGCCTGTAAAAACAAGTGACAGACAAACGGAAGGCATCTTCGGACCTAAATTAATTTAGCAAAGCCTCGGGAAGTTCGCAAATTGAGTTCTTATCTTTTAATTCGGTTTCGACATGAGTCGCCGCTATATTTAATTATAAAATCGTATATGTTGCTGTTTTTATTTAGTTAAAATCGAACTATAGTTTTAACTAATTAATTTAGTGAGAAACTGACTTATACATTGTAAAGTAACCTAACGTGCGAGTACGAAGATTAATGAAAACAAAATTGTTTTGCATAAGTATACTTGATATACGACAGATATTACATTATTAAATGATGACTGGTCTCGTGGTCTACAGTGCTAAATCGAAGGTGCTGGTTTCGGTTCCAGCCGAGGGCACACATTTATGTATAAGTATATATCTCATTTGTTTTTTCTACGTTGGTGTAATAAAAATAACTATTTAGATAAGTTTTATATAGTAAGAGTGTGTATATATAATATATGTTATCATCAGTCCGGTTATCAGAACACAGGCATTTAATTATTTAAGTCGGAATCAGATAGCCGTGTATGGAATTGTATGAATTCTTATTTTACATTTATAAAACGTCGTCAAAACGTTCTGTTCAAAGACTGTAATATTCTCCTTGTTTAATTCGAACTTGTTAAGGAGAAAGACAGAAATCTCATCCACTGATGCTCTATAGTTGGTAGGTTGTAAATAACTAACAAGGTATTTAGAGCTACGCCATCCGGAATGAATAGTCAATGAAACTAAGGTCGTTTAATTACGGGAATCAATAAACTTCCCGTCTCAAGTTAATGGAATAGTTAGACTCAATCACACGCTCCGTGAAGCACAAGATAGTTCGGTTGTTACTTCCACTACATATAATTACGATTAAATTTATGGTCTGCGTTTTGCCTTTCGGGGTGGATAGTTAGATACAGCTAGGTAGGGTGGAATTGATTTGTTATTAGTTGGCGATTCGTGTACCTATAGGATCTATTGGATTGTCAATAACTCACGAGACAAATGAATCTTAATAGTTTAAAATTATTTTATTGTAAATACCTACACGACGTAAAGGAACAAAAGTAAAAGACCACACAAAACATTGCTTAATTCTAAGGAAGAAATTAACGTAACTATCTATATTTGACAATGGACAATATTCTAATAAGATAATCCTGACACACCGCACAAAATCAATCAATGCCTCGAAATGGTAAAATTAGCGTGTAATATTTCCTGTTGGAATTATAAATGCCCTCGTTTCTAGCCAAAATATTGTCAGTAGCTGGGAATTGTATGAGGATGGGAGGACAGGCGCGGAGGGCACGCGGCGGCCACGCGCCGGTCGCGCGGCGGCAAGCGGCGACACGATTCTCCCGCCTTGTATCAACCAGCCCTCGTTTACTATTTATTTTACAACTATCCTCCCGTTTAAGCTCTTGTCACCGGACGCAACACCGAGCAAATTCAGTTTAGATTTCATCAGTTCAACCCCTACTTCCTCGCGTACTTCGCCCGCTCAGCCCCAACTCGTCGTGTCGTTTGCCGAGCAAACATCCCCAGATTGCATTATTATTTAATTGTCTCGAGTGTTTTCTTTTGTAAATGCCGAATGGAAATGCACAGAAACATTTTTAAGTGTAACTTTTTCTTCTGTTATCGGATTACTTTCAAATATTTTTTTGGAACAGTCATAGTTTCAATAAGAAAATTTTGGCTTTTTGATAGCTCGTACATTTTATATACCTACTTCGATATTTTACCGCCTTCGTTAATTTTATGGATTACCTCGATGCAGAAATAAATAAGATTAAACTGTCTGATAATTGGCCGGGACTCTTAACAAATGTATTTGAGTTCCTAAATGAAGACAATACTTACATTATCCAATTAAATGTTTCCAATAAAATATTCCTATAAAAATAAGTTGCCGGTCAACTTCCTCATACACAGGTGATTAACAGACGTTGGTACCTATTGATAGTATTGGTATTTTATTCGGGTCCTAAAACCGTGAATTCATAAATACCGGCCTCTGACCCATTAAATGCATTTCCAAAATGATCAAATCCGACGGCGTAGATTACAAAAGAGGAATCAGACGGCGTGCGAAAGCCGACGCGACCTGAAGTAATACTCGCCGGCCATACGTCAGCCGGTTCCATTCTGATGTTAATGCGCCACCGATATTGTGGCCGGTCCCTTCTATAACAAATGTTTATTTTATACACAACGCCACTAACAATAGTGTGCAAATACCTAAACACCGTAAATGGTGCCGCGATGCGATTTAGATGATAATGCTCCAGAAATAATAATGGCCGCGCAATTCCGTCTGTTTATTCGCGGTTTGCCCGTAATGGGTCTTTTGTTGTGCGTTATTCTTTTCAATTCAACATGGAAATTATTTGATTTTTGAAAAATACGTGGGTATTGTGTTTAAGGACGATTGATTTTCTTTTTAATGTCCTCTTATCGTCTTATTAATATACCTTTGATGGGAACTACAGTGCTATCTAAAAGAAGAATAATGAATAACTTCAGTTAGATAATCTAATACGAATCTAGTCTCAAGCAAAACAATTTTCAAGTGTAGAACCGCCGTAAATATATGCTTAATGCTCGATATTTTATCGCATTCCTACACTACGGCGCTTGTGAAATGGAGCTTTCTTATTTAGCATCTGGAAAAGTAAAGTAGGCATTATTATTTTCTGCGACAAAACAAGCTTGGTTTTGGATTACTATGTTAGTTACATGCTACAGACAATGGGATAGGTATTATTTATTTGTGTAAAGTTGTTTTAGTTTTACAAGTAATTGGCATTCTCTAAATAAAAATATATTCAATTAATTATGACGTGACTAATAAAAACTTACTAATAAAGCGTAATGTAAAGTAAATGAAATTTTTATTTTGTAATATTTATTAAAGAATAAGTAAATCTAAATTTTATACACTTTTTAATCACTTTTAAATTCCTAGTGACATCTTTGTATCTGAATATTAAAAAATCCGCTTCCGTTTAAGGAGATATTGTCTGTAACTATTGCATGATAATCTAAATAGGTTACAAAAACAATATTGAAGGTAGGCATTTAATGGATTTCAAAGTGAGCTTTTGTCTCCACATCCATATTTACGTCATACATTCTTGCGCAAAGCGGCGTACATGTTTCATTTGATATTTAAAGGTGGCCGCACCTGACAGCCCGACCCTCATGCATATTCATGTGGCGTGATTAATCATCCCCCTATTACACCCCCCACCTACAAGACTGAGGGTGCGCGGAAATATATAATGAGGAAATTAGGTATGTTTGCCACAATTTGTTGTGATATCGAGCGTGAAGATGGTTTAGTATCAGTTTCTAGAGCGTGAAGCTTCTAAAATTAATTTTAAATATGTTGGCGTTTTTTTCGGTTTATACGGTATTGCTCCGACTGGTAAAGGACCCACATTTTAATAACTAAGTAATTTTAATACAAAATGTATAAATCATTAATTTATCATAAAAGCAATTGCGATGTTATACGCCCATGCTCACTACTTTAAAGAATAAAACTACAAATAACTTTGACGGTCGCAAAGACGAAAGATTAACCATGCATAAACACGGTGCAAAAAAAAATTACGAGTATCTATTTCACGCATAGATCAACGCGCGCGTGCCCACATTTTTTTTCTTTTAAACATTATAATGTGACAGTATAAGCCGGAAACGATTGTAAAAAAAATTAGCATACCGAAAGCTATTAAGATACAATACCTACATCTGTCAGTGGGCGGGGATCACGACTCCCAAAATATGATTTTTATGTTAATGGAACGTTTATGACATTTGATGACGATTAGCTGATATTAACGTATTAAAAATTTGCAACCCTGCTTTATAAAATCGTACACAAATATAACGTTAGAAACTTTAATTAAACATCATTAAGCCATTCTAGAATTATTGTTTTCTAACGTTACGTTACTTTAATTTACAAATAACAATTTAACAGCTATTGACGAGTATCTAATATCAAAAATATCAGTAACCTTTGAGGAGTTGCTTACAGAAATGCTTACAACTAGGAAGATAGGTATATCGCGCGCAATTGTGCGCCAATCATTCGCAAATAGGTAGGTACTTAAAATACTTAATATGAATAGGTACTGGTGAAAAACAACTCGACAGCACACCGTCACTCACTTAACTAACACGCCACTTCCTTGTTCTTGACAGGCTTTGCATACCTATCCTACATATATTTCTGATTCTCGTTTTAGTTACTTAACAATGCTTCGAAAAACGTATGCATTACTGAGTTCACTAATTGGTTGTAAAGAAACATTCTTCAATAACGTTTGATGTGCATATCGATATTTTAATATCAGAAACGTCCACGCCAGTTTATCACTTGGCGACATGAAATGGCTGTGACGTGTGCCAGTGAAGGCGGTGTCGGCGGCAATCGCGCGGCAATCCGTCAGCGGAGCCCCGCGGGACCCGCCGCGTGGCGCCACCGATGACCTGTCTAATTTGTCCCAACCACGGTTCAGCGTTCGATTGGCTGTGTCCTCGTCTCTACTAGTCGGTTCAGTTCAGACAGATCTGCCCACACTCATGTTAAAATAAACGTTACAAATAAACGGACAGAAAATTGTTGTTCTCGCAGTTATTTCATTCGGTGTGTTTTCGAAACATCGTTATCGTTGTATTGTTTTATCGCACGATAATAAATTAAATGTTATCGTTAATTTACACTAATTTTATCTTATTCAATTAGTAATATAATCTGTTAGGTAGATACCTACGGACTTTTTTCAAAGTTGTCAATCAGGGACAGCGAATCAAAAGTCCACACGAACGAATGTCGCCATAACATTTACACATTTTTGTTTTAACTGTAGGTATCTCATATAAACGAAAGTTGAAATAACAACAAGGATATTGAGGTAGTCGCTCAAGACCTTAAGGAGTCACGGAGATGCGATTTCGATGCGTAAGTCCTGGCTGTTGCTTTATTTAAAATCCATGAAAACGTCCTTTGGGAGCTGATATATGTATATACATACATACTATATAGGTTACTAGCGGCCCGCCCCGGCTTCGCACGGGTATAAAACAGTATTTATTGGATGTTATTTTACATATAAACCTTTCTCTTCAGTCACTCAATCCATTAAAAAAAACCGCATCAAAATCCGTTGCGTAGTTTTAAAGATTTAAGCATACATAGGGATATAGGGACAGAGAAAGCGACTTTGTTTTATACTATGTAGTAATACTCAGTAAAAAGTGATTTGCAAATATTCGTGTACCTATGTGGTCAGCAATCAAATCTAGGGACGCCCGTTTAACAGTTCATCATAACCACTACACTCAAAGGCTAATCAACTTAGTTTTCGATAATGTACACAAGCAATTATTTCTGCAATCATTTCGTTGATTCCTCGCAAATTCTCAGTAATCCGCGGGAGGTCTACTCGAAAACGTTTTACGATTTCATACAAATAGTGATTTCACATATCAGTGGGTGCGATAAATGAATTCTGTCAGTGCACACAATTCGCGTTCACAGTCCGGTTAAACCGAAAGGTTCGCGAGAAACAAAAAGATAAATGGGCAATATTTTCATTGCGCCGATGAATGGTTCTCGTGTTGACTCAACGGAGCGGAAAATATAGCGGCTGCCTATCAGTTTCGAACGCAGATAGACTCATCACGTACGCGATGGTGGAAAAAACTTCAGCGGAATATATATTGTTGGAAAAACTTTTTACCCACAAGGAAATTTCTGGTGACAAAATTTCAGCGTAGGTAGTTATCAATATATCGTTAATCGCCTTTTAGATTTGGCCCTGGTGGTAACTATGCAATAGATAGGTAGGTATGTAAGTTTGTCTCTGTAGTTCAGGACCTGAATCTACGGTACCTATCTCCTTCTGTGACTAAAAACAGACATCTACATCTACATTTCTATTTCCACGAAACCAAGATCAACTTGACCCCAGTACGGACAAGAACATTGCAAACGCTTTAAAAATAATCAAAGCAGTATTCTGGAGCTTGGCAGACCTCACATTCCTACCTACCTAGTAATGGGACGAAAGAAGACGTGCAGTGATAAGTTACACCTGCAAGGTGAGCTGTAAGATTAGTAAGATACTAGCTAGCTTAAGCCCTAGTTAATAATATCATTTCAAACTAGCAATATACTATATTTACGTATTTTGATTTAACATAAGCTATTAGCAGTTAAGCTATTAAGTGTACACGTACAATCGGTTCATAAAAAGCACCAAAAACTCCCCATGGAATTCCCTGTCAACAAAATCAAAACAAAACAGCGAACGTGTTTGCAATTGTTAGTACTAATGCGACATCTATTGTGCAATAGTAAAAAAGTGCTTTAGATGTTACTGTTCCTACTAGCTGCTAGATGTCGCTGTCAACCTAACGAATATTATAGAAAGAGTCAGTAGTGTCATCTAACTAAATTTTAGAAAGTTATTTGATGTGGAATTTTTATTTACAGCAGTCTTACTTCCAAAATGTTAACAGTATCACATAATAGATGGCAGTAAAAACGCTTAAAATTAAACCAATTTTAATTTTCTCCTTTTGTGGTCGACTATAGAGTGATATTTGCAAAATTATATATTTTCCTAGAGTTAAAAAATATCAAGTTACTCTTGTATACGTATACCTAGTCATTTAAATAAAATTTGTTCTGGTTCTATAAATGCAGCAGAATAAAACTAAGAACAATAATATAAACACAAAACAAAGACACTAGGCGTTCAGTGATTACTATCTACCCGAAAAATAACTAATGTTTACCAAAAATTGGTCGCGTAATTTTAAAAAGTATCCCATTTCAAGGCTCGATGATTCAGCAATCAAATATCATTTCGAACTCGTGACGATTAAGAAACTCGAATAAAATAATCGAATGAAGCGATTGTCTGAATATCAACGCTTATTGTAGAGATAGCACACGCGTAATTTAACTAAAAACTGTTTTTTTAAACATTTTTCATTTTCGTTTTTTCTTATGTTTTAATTAAGGCCATTTTATTCACAAATGTATAATTTTTTCATGTATCAGCTACTCAATAATTCTGCATCTTATTTTCATTATTTTTAGGGCGAAACCGTTGTGATAAAATATAGGAATGGAAATAACAAGGCAATAGATTTTTTCCTTTGATTCGAAAGATTTAATAGAAGCGAATAATAGGAAAGTCTGTTATTCGAATGATCTTTTCGTACATCACTGTCGATAGCACTGAATATGAATATGAAATGAATACAGAGTTTCATTCGCCAGCGCCAGTGACTTGCTTGACACTTGTTTATCAATCGATACGCAGTAACTCGCAAACAAAGTGAAAATTGTGGGGTATTTGTAATTCTAGTTTATTTCGTGCCGAGATCTAACAAGGACAACAACGAGTAAATTTTCACGTACAAAATGACAAACGCTTTAGCGGTTTGTCTTTTTGCAATTTCATTCTTTTGTTTAACAAGTAAGTGGAAACTCTTCTATTTATTGCCTTATAAACTAATCTAATTACCAAACGATACATTTTAACGTGTCCTTGATCACTTACGATTTCGTTGTTTGCAATAATGGCACATTTTTAAAAAGGCGCTTTAATGGAGCGCAATTTTACGACAGACTGCATTCGTAGACGTTATTAAGAAATAGTCCTCAATGAAGCGGCAATTTTTCGTCAGACCGCGTATTTCTAGATTTGTATAAACACAATCACGCGCAACAGTTCTTTTCTACAAGCTGTATTGACGATTCATGTTTGTTTTATAAATATTATTTAGCGCGCAGTTGATAACAATGAGCACTAAATTTTTTAAAGAGCATTTATATGTAATCAAGAATTAGAAAGATCCTAAAATAGTCTACAATTGCGTAAATCTATTTTGTAACTTAATTCTATTTCGATTAAAACAATTATTGCAAAGACTGACCACTAAGATGTTAATTTATTTATGTTTATGTCATACTAATTATTTATTTACAACATATACATATCTAGAGATCGGCATATGTTATCCATACCGATTATTCTACACATAATAATCTACATATGTAATAGGATATCTATCATTATAGATTTGAGGTCATCATATGGATTATAAGATTTTAATGGTTCAGAATAGTTACATGGCAATTTTTTTCATATATACATACATATGCAAAGGAGGACATTGAATCATGATGCATATAATAACAAATCTGCACTGACTCATGATTTAACCAGTTCGCATCTGAGTTTCCTGTAGCTAACAAAAGGAGGGATTATTATTAGGTTATGATTACTCTGGTATGAATAAGCATGAGACCAAAAAATCATTATTTAGTATTATCATACACTTATTGTATTTGGGGTACAACATGAAGGGTGCCTTTATGTATGATTGGTGTATTGTTTAGAAAATTTCTTTATTTGTGTGTAGAATTTGTAAAGATGCTACGTAGTGTCTTTGGCAGCTTGTCTTATTGTCTTTGTCTTATGTGTTTGATTATATGTGGCTGTTGTTGTTGTTTTATTCACCTTATTGCTTTTGCATATTTATTATGAATATAAAAATTGAAATAAAGTTTGTAGAGATAGAGATAATAGTTGAAATATGGTTGTTTATCAGTATAGGGTTTTGAATGATAATTTAAGTGTTGAATGTTATTTTATTCAGTACAAAATGCTTGTATTTAAATGACTTTATTTTAAAACATGATAACAAAAGTCATTAGTGTCCAATTTTCGGTTCTGCACACACTATCATAATGTGTTATTTATTAGTTAGTTAAGCAAATATTAAGTGTACAGTTAAGATAATTAAGTGTTTATGTTGTTAATTGAAAAAATCAATAACTTTTTATAAAAGTAAATCGATTGTTTTCTTAATATTTTCATAGCTAATATGTTCAACACTAGTTCACATAAGACACAAATAAAATAAATTTTCTTTTTATAGTAATATCATTCTAAACTAACTACACTAACAACACAATCTCTGAGTTTTAATAAAATGTATTGAAACTTTTATTCTGATTAATGCTTTATGGCCCAGGGTAAAACATCATAGATATACTATTTTGGTGGAGTCAGTCTAAAATGTGTCCATTGAAAAAAAAGAGCAAACAATATCTATTATCTGTCTCTCTTTTTGTGCTCTTATTAGACAAAGATAAGTATAGGTCATCATCTTCCCTATTTTATTATTTGTTGGACACTCGCACTCACAGGCCTACCTATAGCTTTCCTGCTCTACATATATTCTATGTAACACATACATAACATACATGTTTTACTACCAGCCACCATAGTGTTGTTTCATTTGTTGTACATATTGTATTATATGTATATAAATATAATTACACTAATAAATGTAATATGTGTATGTATATTATTGGACTGATAAATAGATGTGACCTTTGGTTTAACATTATCATATTATATTTACCTACTAATTGTCTGTCTATATACATATACATTACAACAACATTGTTTAAAATATGCATAATTAATTACGGTTAAATACTATTTTATTGTATGTAATTTTAAAAAAATTCTATATTTGAGACAATTTCAAAAATGTCTGTCAGATTCTGAGTTAGGCAATTAATTTTCACTATACTCGGACACAGAACAAACAAATGTGCTCATCCCATAAATATTTATGTTGCATGGGAATTGAACCCACAACCTCTGCTGTAGTGGACACTGCCTCTAACCACTTCATCAAGAGGCGATTCAGTATCGTAATCGTTTTCTCTATCTAAATGATGGAAATATCTAAGGAAACATGACTAATATTTGAATATGTGTTCTTATTTTGAATTTTGTTCACAGATTTGTCATCAGCTAGACAAATAAAAAAAGAATGCACTAAGGGGCCAGAAGTATGGTGTCAGGATCTCAGGTGAGTGATATTTAAATATCACCTCACTATTACATAGAGGCTGCCCGAGGACTAGACTGGAACAAGCTGACGGATACTGCACAAGATCCAGCCAAATGGAAAAAGCTTCTTTGAGCCCTATGTCCCTGATGAGGGACTTAAGGACATCATCATCATCATCATCATCATTACATATCATAGAGTCATTTACTGATTAAGCGAAAACCGAGTCCCGTAGAGAGGCGACGTTTCGGTCTACAATTTTTCTTATGTAAATTTTCTAAAAGTGATAGCCTAGTGGTTTTAAATTCAGCCTTCCACACCAGGCGTTTTGGGTTCGTCCCTGGCACTCACCTAGGACTTTATACATGCGTTTTATACCTAAAATTCAAATACCACTTGCTATAACTATGAATGAAACATTTGGAGGAAACCTGCACACCTTAGAGATGTTAGAGATGTTATATAGTACTGTAAAACTGAGGTGTGTGAAGTCTACCAATCTACCAGACTACCGAACTCCCGCAATCCCTCGCACTGTGAGAGGAGATCCGGTCCAGCAGTGTACCAATATAATGGTCGAAATGTTAATTTCAATCAGACACGCCGCTGACTGCGGCGCGGTGGGCCACTGCGTCGCCTCCGTGTGGGAGAAGGAAGAGACGGCGGTCGTCAGCAACGAGGTTTCCGACAAGATAGTCCGACTCTTCAGACAGCTCAAGGACGTCAGGGAACTGATCAATGAGGTATTGTATAGTAAAAGCTATGCTAGACGATATCAAACGGCCGTTTGAAACAGAGGTTTCAAGCCTAGGGCGTTTGAATGTGACATGAAATTTGGTATAAAACATCTGTCTACAATGTTTCAAACTTCAGTTTCAAACCGCCGGTTAATACCGTGTAGCATAACTGTTTAGTAACATATATACTTTATGGGATAACACTATATTCATCAAGCGTCCCCAAAATCGCCGTGTATGTGTGAATACAGTGATGAATGCTGAAGACGTGAATCAGATTTGTAAGGATGGAGATATTTGGCGATCGGTGCTTTCTGCCCACCCTGTTACGGACCTAGCGTGACGATATAATTTTGAATTATTTAATATTACTTCTCTCTCTTGCAAGGAAATTCTTTTTCTTATAGTTGTTTTTTGTTATTTCTAGGCTTGCCTTACATTAAAAGTATAGATGTTTATCCGAATACGAGTATAATCAAAGTGCATCTTAATGAACCTTACGGTATTCGAAAGAATTTTTTTCGTAATCTTTGTGCTTTAAAATTGAATTTTTCACAAAAATTCTTTTACTCTTTTTCTAATTTTTTTAAGTGTTTATTTTGAATGTTAATATGTCATTTAAGAAGCGTTGCTCTTGAATATTATACAAATAATATTCTTAACGTATTTTTTACAATACGCGTGATATGTTAGTGTTTTCTTACAACTCATCACAAAGTACATTATTACCTTACATACATCGCTATCGGGTTAACATAAAACGATCATTTCGTTGGAAAAAAATACCGCTAATATAAGTCAGCCGCAATTCCTTTTGCCGTTGTGGTTTTTTCTTGTATATAATAATACATTTAGATTATCTACCGGATTATCTCTAGTGCTATTAAGTACTTTTTTTAATATCACACTTATGTTAAACTTATCATTGTTAACACGGAAAACGTAAATAACGAGGAGTAATAATAAATAACTGGGACAATTCCACATTCGGCTATCTGATTGCAAATTAGGCAACTGAACGCCTGTGTTATGGTAACCGGACAGCTGATAAGCATACGGTAGATTACTTCTACATATTTTTATTACAGTCAAACACAGAACAAACAAATCGCTGCTTTTCATGAATACTCGCACAAAGCAACATTTTAAAAAAACCAGTTTATAACACAAATAATCCAAAATATTTCTTATTTCATACTCAGTACGACTCACATTCATAACGGCAAAACCGGCATAATGGCGCGCAAAAATGTCGTTTTGTGATTGGTTATTTTCTACAATATAGTTTTATTTTGATTAATTTTCAAATGGTTACCCTGTAAAATGTGGATGTTGGATTGTGCGAGTATAGAAGAAAAGCAGCAAAATGTGCTCATGACAGAAATGAGTGATGAGTGATATTTAATATTTTAATCTAAACCCCTAGGCTATGAATGCTCGGTTCATTTTCTTAACTTACAAATTTAATCGTGCATAGTCGCAATTTAACTGGTTCGCGTGCCCGCTATGTTACAACAGATCGTGAGAAAACAATGTATAAGCAATACAGCGTATTGAACAATTAAAATTGACGCTTTTTGCAATAAAATCTATGTCATTGTGATCACACACTAATCACATTCGACGACAGCGTATGTTGGATTGTGTTATCCTTTTTGCGTTTATTTTCGTTTGCGCAGAGGTCATCGAGTCAACCGCGCGACGTATTGCGTATGCGATGTGTGTACTTGTTATTGTATGAATACACATAAACTGCACTACATACTATACACTACAATAATTAAACATAATTAGCATAATTTTTGTCGCTTCGGTAGCACACTAGGATAATACAATATTTTCATTAGGTATTTAGTGAAAAGCGTTAAAAAAGAGCTTGCCTTACAATGTACTTATTTATTTGGCCTCTGACTCTTGATCGTATACTTAAACTACGCTAATCTAATTTTTTGGGACAAATTGACGTCTTTCGTTTGTATCGATAATATTGCTCAGATATTACATATAGACATATTATAGGATTGTAATCGTTTATTTTTCATTTAATCTCCTTTCCATCGTGCATTACAACGATTAGAATATTATTGTACCTAGTTTTTGTGCTTGCTTACGCAATAATTAATTAAGTAGAGCGAGCAAACTGGACTGCAACTAATCTAAAAACAAAAGGTATTATTAAGTATGATGGAATATTTGTTGACATGCGTATTTTTTTTTCTTATATTGCAAGTTGACAATCTCAGTTATAGCAATATTAATTTAATAAATGTTTACATGAATGTAATAAATATTCGGCTAAAACTGTTTCAGCGATAAGCGGCGCGGTATTGTCACAGGAAACTTACGATGTGTCCGTTTTCGATTGCCCTATCGCGCTTAGAAATGATCGTTCTTTCTAGAAAATAATACGACAGCGCATATTTTACGAGTCGTCATCGACTGGGCGTGTATGCGAAAATATTGCTCACTTTTCTCCGAAGTAATTTGCGTAGCGTATCGATAACGTGAAGTGGCTCGCAGTCATTGCATTAAATTGTACAATCACCACAAAACCTGCATCACCCGGGGTCATCTGGGGGAGAGGAGGAGAACGGCATTAAGAATTAAGTTCACAAAATTAATAAATACACACATTTATTAATATCATTGCGGACAAGTGGGGAATAATCGTTATCAGACTAAGAATTTCCACAGGTTACGGTCCAATTTGTGACCCTTTCCACGTTCATCCAAGTCCTTAATTTTGCATCTGTTAGAGGTACTCTTAACCGGTCCCTACTGTACCTACCTCTGAAAATATCAGATAATGTGTCGTCCATCTTAAGGAGGTTTGCACATGATCCGCTAGTCGGGTTACCGGTGCAAAATATCTGAAACCGATATCGTATGTCCAACCGCAGGCGGCACCTATTACCTGCTACTAATCGACGCATTTATTTAAAGTCTGCACCAATCATTGCTCACCATCAGAATAGAAGTAATAGGAAATAGTAGAAAGAAATAATTTTTTTTTTAAATCTGAGAAAGCACCTGCTCCTATGGTTCGGGCGTGTGGAATGAATGACAAAACCGATATCCAAAGCAAATATTGATGGACGCAACTGCGGGTCCAATACTCTTCTACGTCAACCAATTCGATCAGATCAAAACTGTATACTCGTATATGTAGAGAGTGATTAATAAAGACGAACCACGTCCGATGTGTAAGATTTTTCACTCGTCGCTATCTGCCGTAATAATGTTACACTGATCATCATAATCTGATGTCATAATACATACACACACATATGTGAACACACACACAAACACTGCGCGCGTAGTACAATAAGTTAAAAGAATGTAATTCATGGTTGTTTAACTTGTTAATTTTGTATTGGAAGAGCGGAGGCTCCTACTACAGGCCTTCTAAGCTTAAAAGGAGTCTAGTGTTTATTCACTACTGAAAACAACATTGTAAACGAAAATAAAGATTTATCACTACTATTACTATTACTATAATAATGTCACACATTGCTATATGTATTCGAAACTGTTCTGCACGTTTTGATTTTGTTCTGTCTACATCAAGGATTACTTGGCGACGCGCGTGAGCTCGGCGTGCCGCGACGTCCCCTCGCGAGAGGTGACCTCGATATGCAAGACGAACACCGCCCAGCTGGAAGAGTACCTCAACCACGTGCTGCTGTCCGACACCAGCGCGGAGACGATGTGCCGCGTCATCGGCATGTGCAATAACCCGAAACTGGACGCACTTCTCAATGTGAGTAGAGACCTACCAAATTTAAAGGTCTAGAACGGCCAACAGTTTTTAAGCTATTGCATAGCTTCTATCGCGGGCCTTGAGCGTGGAGACCGAATTCAGAAATTCCGTAACGAAAAAAACCTAAC
>DWGJ01002563.1:0-15375 GCA_018246895.1 Aspitha aspitha aspitha | reverse complement strand
AATTTCATACTCCTCCGTGCGCGCAATTTTCGTAAAAAGGGCTCCAAAGTTTTCGCTTCACGTATTAATATATAGATTATGTACACTATATACGGTTGGTGCATCCGTAACGACTTTTATGAGGATTGTTTGTTTAAAACGTATTTTCGCGTAGAAATGAGATGTTCCACCGTGAAGTAGCCCTTTTCCAGCTCTTTAACTACATTAATATCCAAAATAACATCGATTTGTTGCTCCATTTTGACGAAACAGAAGAACAAACAAACACATTTTTCCATTTGTGATATTAGTATTGTTTCTAAGCAAAAATAGCAAATGAAGCTCACCGCTAATTTAGTCACTTCTTCAACGGTCGACCGAATCAAGTGCGTCTGTTATTTATGCTTGCACTGAAAGTATTACCAATGCTTTATTAATAAGAAATTCCTTATCGTTAGATAAAGTTAGCTGCCCGCTGCGCTTATAGGGCATAAATTAGCAACATGACTGTGCGCAGCGCCGGGGGAAATAATTATACGCACTGCCGCGCGCGCCGAAGTATCGGTTATAATCGGTTTGTAATTAAATGTATAATGGCTTTAATTATATCTACATCTTGTGTTAATGCAATTTATATTGCTCGAGATTTCAGATTAAATGTATCCGGGAATGAATGAATTAGACAGAAAATTATTTTTGTAATTGTTTTTCATATTTTAACTTTTTAACTACCAATAAAACAAACGTTTGGGTTTTTTGTACGAAAATCATTATAACATGATATTTAGACTACTTTTTACTATCAATAACTCCCCAGTATCCCTTATAACTTAATTATGTTGGCATCCGCTATATCAGCGATTTAAATACACTAATAGACTAATATGTACATAGAAAAGGGTTACTGATAAAAGTATCTTATGTATAGAAATAAACAATATAGGACTGTTAAATGAGGTATAATTTATTGCGTCCCTGCAATTGATTGTATTCATGGAACAATTCGTGTACGACCCGTGGGTTCATACAAATAAGTGCCGACTATTGAAAAGGGTTTCTATGGGATGGCACGCCACATTGGCTCATAAAACAGAAGCAAGAGATACGAGCTTGTTACATAATAACTAAAATGGTCTCGAACAATTTTAATTTCATTCCTGTCATTGTGCTACGCCGTGGCCCGGGTTAGTATGGGCCATTTGTCGCCATGAAAACCTCGTGAGTGACAAACAATAAGGTAAAGACGACGTAACGCTGCTCAACAACACACTCGCTCGTCCGCGGCGCTTCAGTCCCATAGGCCGGTTAGTTTGTTAGCGCAGCCCCGTAAAAGGCGCCCGACGAATATAATGGATTGTAATTGTGTTCTCATAAGCTTACTATGTCCCTTGTTTCAATGCGATTGAGTCAGCGATACCCGTGCGCTGCTGTAATTGACGTTCGAGTTTTTGCTCGGAGCTTTTTCTCGGTCGAGATTTATGTGTCAATAGTACGTACAGCTGACGATCGATTTCATTGATACTGCGATGTGTTTGTCATACGTTTCGAGCGATTACTCTCAGTTTTCATTGCTGTGCTTTTTGCGCTATGGGTTTTATTTATGGCGGTTTTGTTACGTGGGTGGTAGGGGGAACGACGCAACGCAAGGAGTAAAAGGTAAATGTAATGTAGCGAAATCATATCTTTTAATATGTGATATTAAATTAGGTAGTAATTAATATCACAATCAAGAATTATGTCGTGACCAACCTGTATCAGTAAATACAGGTGATAAACGGATGTTTACAAAAAGTTTCGAAAATATTGATAAGCAACAGTGCTAATTTTCACACCACCAACAGCTTCTTTTCTGTGGGAGTTTTGAGATGAATTTGTGACGAAGGCAAATCTAATATTTGCTTGAGTAGGGTTATAGTGTACAAAAAATATATACCTACCTATAAAGGGACATATGTACATTATACATATAATCTGTTATTCTTAAACATTTTCAGAAATTAAAAAAAAGTGGAGTTTTACAGTTACTCGTATGTGACGGAATTAAAATTGTTGTGTAAAGTATTCTTTAATTGTTGTTGTGATGTTATATTTTATGATGTACAATTTATACAAAACTATAATTACATTGCTTGTGCCGGGATTGGAAAGTCTGATCAACGTAAAGTACCTAAACTTGATATTAATAGCGACGTCAGAATTTAGATTGATGATCACTATTACCTAACTCTATTCAAGATTTGATTGCATTTACTTTGAGCTGGAACACGATTTGTGCTTTACAAAAGGAGGTTATTCTCACGAATTATGAATGATACCTAATTCTGGTGAAAGGTAAAGTAATATTATGCTTCCCGATGGTGCTTACAGCTTTGTAGGGTTTCGACATAATCAGGACTAATCCAAGCTTAAGATAAATAAAGTATAACTGGAAGCAGAAAATCTGTAACCTCTGAGATTAGTAGATGGTTCAATCTTATCGCGAAAGGTTCAAGAAACTAAGGAATTATTTTATAATAGTTTAATCAATTTTATATTTTTGCGTAAAAATCCATTCTTCGAGAGGAGACAAATGTCCAGCATTAGAACATATAAGACGGTTAAAAAAACTACAGAAAGTACCCATTAGGAAATTAAGCCATTCAAATCAACATAAACAATGTCTAGGTACATCCCCTTCAAAAGATATCAATTCGAATAATTATGAACTTCCTCTTTCTCGGAAATCTCGTGCGGTACAAAAACGGGATTCGGTTTTACGCCGAGTGTTGCGTGTCACGGATCGATTTACATGTATACTGACATGTTCTAATATGCTCAGTTGCTACCGTCTTGTTATTTGTTACAAGTCGTTTTTTTTATATAATAGCAGGATGGGCTCGTGATGAAGAATTCTTGGGCTGCAGTAATTTCTTAACGATACGTAATAATATGAAGGCGCTGTTCTGTTTGTTTTCGTTTCCTTCAATCTGGCACAGCTGATTGCGCTTAAAGACGGTATTTATATTGTTAACTTCATGTACATTTTTATTACGATAATAAAGCGCTTAGTAAGTTATTGCAATCAATTTATATTTCTTTAGAAAGAATTATAGATCAATTGTTGAAAGTGATAAGAAGAGAAGAAGAGAATTGACTCATTCTCTCTCTGATGACTCTTATTTATCTCTTATCATCTTAAAATTTTTGCACTGACCACCTGTTTCAGTGTTTGTATCGGGACCTATATTTGAGCCATCAAACAAAATTATAGCCTTGAAATTTGGAACGAGCATCCTTAAAAAGCTGTTACTTGCGTAATAAAAAAGGTTTCACGTTATTTATGCCCATCAGGCCCAAGACTTGATGTCGCGGGTTCAACTAAGGCAAATTGATCGTAAAATTTATGAGAAAAGACTTTTACCATTGTGCGTTATCCGCTACATACAAACCGCTGACTTGTGAGATATTTTTTCATTAAGCTAAAGAGCTGAATTATTACTTTTATTTCGAGTTTTGCATGGGTACTGGCCACTGTTCAGGTTGCTGATTTCAATATTTGGATTGTCGTGTTTTATGTTGAAAGGATATACTGCATGTTTCCATCGTTTCATGTTTAAAGGTATTATTATATCATCTTTATTTAATAAAGGTAGAGCAGAAAAGATAACGTCACAGATGTTTTTGGATTCAATTCATATTGTTAAACAGTTTCATTAAGTATTCTGGCATTGATTAAATACCTAAATAGATTTTGATTGAATTTTGTCTGCAATGAGATTAAAAAAAACATGTCAAGATTAAAGGCGTTGGACAATTCAATTGTTTTTGAACGGTCACGAAACCTGCCAGTTGTAGTAGTCATTTGTTATCATATCTTACTTATTCTTTATCCGTTACACACAATAAGATAAGTGTTTAATCTTATAGATATTCAAAGCGCTTCCAAGAAAATTTTATTACATCACATAGTGTGTGAGAAACGGCGTTCCCTTTATCAGTTGGGAACTGCAGCGTTCATGTAACACTATCTCTTTGTCGCCCATTACTGAACTTATTGCATTTTAAAAGGATGTACAAAACAATCCATTTGCTGCCTTATGTTCTGAGCAACAAAGGTTAGGCCACGAGCCTTGCTGTAATGAATCTGCTTTCGTGTACGTAGCAGTTTAGATTTGCGTCAATGTGTTCCGCCGTCTGTCGTATGAAGTCATAGATACTTTAACAGGTCTATCCATATCTGTTTGTATGCAAAACTAAGTACATACACTTTTGTACGAGAAACGCAAGGATATCCATTTCAGACAGTTTAACGTATTGTATCGTTTCTAAGTCGATTTGTGTTGTTATGGGAGAAACGTGTCAATGGAATTAGGTATAGGAACTTTCAGTATTTGATGGTCCCTTATTAAATCATGGCTTGTTGGCTCAGTGGTTGGTCAATCCGGCTACTAAGCTGGGATTGTAAATTTCAATCAGGGATAAATACTTGTACGAATATTTATTTGTAAAATAGGCTTATTTGTTTTAAAATTCAGTATTCGATAACGAATTATTTAAAATAAATTTTGGTTTTTATACATATTTACTTTTATGCTTATTAACTAAACGGTTATTAGCACAACCATATAACACGTGGCTTAATAGTTGTTAAAAAAATTAAAAATTCTATGACAAATAGGTACATACTTTTCGGCGCTAGTTAAATTTCACTCGTGCTTTTCGTTCGATGCGCGGTGTAGTTGAGTCGCATGCTGTGATTTGTCACAGAAAATCGTGGCTCGGTAAGTCGAGGCGCGGGAACATCGGGACTTCCGCCCCATTCACCGCGGGTCGATCGATCGAATGCTTGCCCTATCGATTACACGCACTTTTTCTAATTGTCGCATTGTCCGCAGTCGGAAAGCGTGGACATTCCAACTGTTCTCGCCACAACAAATACCGACTTCAGGAATTTAAACATCTGGTGAACTATTGGATAGTCAATTGTATTAGGCCTTAATTTGTGCAAGTTATTATACAACAATATGACAAATATGATATTGATATACACCATATTTGCATGCAGTAACCACCTCCATTCGTGCTTAATTACGTCAACTAAATTTACAAACTACTGCATAGTATAAATGTATACATATCAGCACAATTTATCGACAATATGTTGTGGTATAGAAGTAAATTTCGTCGAATTACTTTTTACGTCTTTATTGTGGAAAATAAATAATGACAACTTTAAATTACATACAAACGGCATTTTCCCGCACCTTCCCGTTGACGTCTACTACTTTCACAAATTATTTTCGCTGTTAGAAAAGCAAAACATCAAACCATAACAACGCTCGCGCTCAAGAGGCTCTCTTCCGTCCAATACAATATTTTATATTTACTCATTTATTTGTACAAGGGAACTCGTTCCGTCTAAATGAATAAAATTGATTGCTTATACAAACTGTGCGCCCAAATACTCGGCCATCACATTAAATAAGGGCTTTTGAAAAAAGTATAAGAGAGCGGACTCTGGACAGACGGGCGGCACGGCGCGGCGGACTCGGGCCGACCTTGAGGCGCTCCGTAAGACAAGTCGATTTTGTTATTTGTTTATACACAACACTACCTGTTCACGGCTGCGAGCCTAGCGCGCCGCACGCACACATCCCGCCGGGCGACCCCCGACTCGCTCGTCCGTCAGTCGCGCGCGCACTTCGATGTCGAATCGCTCAGGTATTTTACGGCGATTTTAGTAATGAACGTCGATTTATTACGGCCCCGGTATGCCCGCTCAAGAACTGACTTTATAGACGAAATATATGAAAGCGATTACAATCGCTTATAACGAAACAAGACGCGCGTTCTTGTATATAAAGCGGCGCGGCATACTAATAGTGAGGTCCAATTAAAAATAAAAACCGTAGCAGCATTTATGATTGGAAAGTTTATCCTAACGTACGCTTCTATTTCATACTTACGGCTTAGACAAATATTTATGAATCACGCCCGCGTAAACAGTTCCCCTATTTACGGAACGTACATCAAGATATCTAGCGAGCCGATGACGTAATGCTTTCATAAGATGCGTTAAGGTCGACTCGTTATAGGAAAATGTAACTGGATCCGTCGGGACACCATGAAAGACGCGGAAGCCGTCTCTAAACGCCATAAAAATATTTCACCGCAGGCATCGGCGCTACCTGATAAGGATACGCGGTCATTTGTAGTAGCGACGTGATCCAGACCGTAGAGCGACACAATTTATTTTCTAAAACATCCACGGTATTATCTTTTAAACGTGTTAGGGGACGCGCCACATAGATAAGAATGCGTTGTTTTGAACAGTAGCCGCAATTTATTCCCATGTAAACCGTTTCAGCGATATATGAATAAAAGGTTATCTCGATAGATACATACATAAACGATTCCAGAAAACGATGACTAAAAACCTTGTGGCCTCACAATATTATCAACAAAACATTTTCGAAAGGACAGAGCTTTTTGCGTTCATAAATATTTGCCGACGGGATTGCTTCGTGACCTCTGCTTAAAATCACTGTTGCGATTACGTCCAATGATTTAGACGGGCAATTGCTTCGTCCCTCCGCGGATGGGATGTCGTTGAATCACAGTCTTCCGTCTTCCCGCTGCTTTGTTAGTCTGCGCCGCCGGTTACTTTGACGGCAATTATGAGATCATGATTCACATTCGTCTATTGATTTGCAATTGAAATCTCTATTATGATTCACTGATTGTTATCGTGTTTAATGATTCAATAATAATTATTGCCCAGTCGTTTAGTTTGTCTGTTCCTTATAAGTGTATCGCAGTTCGGCAGGCAGAGTTGGTAAAGCACTAAAATACTAGTAGCTTTTAGTTTGTGTAAGTTCAGTTGCTGAAACAATGACGACTTTGCTCCTGTAGTTTGCTCTGTTCGTGAGCTTATGAGTTCGATTAGACAAGACAATAGTGTCAGGTTTTGTTCTGTGTTCAGTTGCTTTGTAGTTTGCTAATTTTGTTTCGTTCTAAGGTAAGAAATAGCGTTTTCCAGATACGGTGGGACTTAGTGATGCTTAGATCGGCACTTATTAGAAACTGTGACCAAACAATGGAATATATGCAGGCAGTAACCGTATTCAAATGTACAATGATATGCGATTTGTTTGTTTATAGAAATAATAATGAGTTGTTTCTTAATAAACAACAATATAACGCATGTATTTATCAGTTAGTTTTCATTATAATCAAATAGCACAAGTTATCATAAATTATATTTAAATATTGCCTTCCTTATTATTGTATTAAATACGTTGCATTCGGAAAATTCAACAATAATAGCGTTGCACGTCAAGGCTCAACTTTGTAAGCGAAGCATAGTTCAATGCACAATTTTAATTCAATTTACGACAGAAAGGTTATCCAAACATCGCTCTTAGCTTCGTAGAAACTGTTGAGAACGATATCTTGAGGCTAAATTCTTGGCATAAGGAATATATTCTGTACTCGTAGAACACGTACGATTAAAGAAATGATGCGGACACTGCGGAATCTCGCATGCTATCTCCCTTACAATGTATGTACATAGGCAGCCATTGTGAACGAGACAGAATGCGAGCGGCTGCTATATTTGCGTTCTTTCTTTAGCGGCCCATGTTTTACAAGTGTTGCGACGCTTGCGTGACCGGTCGTACCCGACGCGCCCGCTCATCATACGCCCCTTTGACGTTCTCACGACAATCTGATATTTCATTGAGCAAATATAGAAGCCATTTTTGTATGGAACGACAAGAATGCGAGGTATGCTAACGTAGTGGCACTTCATTATTTCGGACGACTTTTTTAATGTACATTCATAATTTTTTTCGGTATCGGCGACAGGACGGTAACACTTGAATTTACTAAATGTTAATAATAATGTGACGGGATTGGTGACGGTGTAGGTCGTAAAGTAACAAAATACTTTTGAAGAATACTAATATAACAATAATAAATCATTCGAATACGCAACCGGATCCAATTAGAATATCGCTACCGGTGTATATCTGAGCAACGATGCTTGGGTCCATACGTCGAAAACTCAATCAATGCCCATGAAATTTACAAGGTAGATAAAGTTTAATTTAATGTTTTATCGATGGGTGCGTGTGTGTGTACACAGTAATTATGCGGCGGTCGAGCGGCGCAGGCGCAGCGCTGGTGGTCTGTTCCCTCCCCGCGACCCGCTATAGAAAAGCTCAAAGCACAAAGCTACACCTGGGAACTTAACTTACGAACGGACAAGGGTTACGTTTGTTTTGAAATCGAACGTATTGTGAGCAAATCACTTGTACGTTTCCCTCTCACTGTGATTATGAGATGAGTGTGCCTTGGTATTACCATCACAGAGTACAATCAACAAGAACGAGTCAGTTCATGAAAGTTGCCATCACCTTATGGTATAAAGAAATGGTTAATGGAGACATTATAGTAGTAATTATCTGTTAGTTTCTATCATATGTGTAGAATCTAAAGTACAAGACTTGTTGAAATAAAAACACTAAACTATTTTGTAAATGATGAATGATTAAAAAAATATTAAAAATAAAAATACGTTTGTCAGAAGCGACCGTATCTATTTTTGTATTATAACATGCTTGTCATTCCAGATTTGGGATTATAACTCTTTTAGGACGCCATAAAAACATTCTTCCAAAATTATGTAGTTGAATCTTATAAATAGTATTCAAACTATAAATATCATTTCTACGTGTCTATGTATTCTTGGCTGTTGTATAAATATTGCGGCTGTCTCTCCTGGTGTGTGACGGCGAGGAGCTCCAGCGCTTTGTCTTGTCTCGGTTTGATTAGGGAAAGTGTGAGTATTATCCGCGGAGTATTTCCAATAGCGACGGCGTTCGCTCTCTTGTATCGTTTTATTTGCCTGTCACTCAAACCGCTCGAAACGTGTGCGTAAAGGCACGACATTGTACCTCTTTGTGAGGCTTTAGCGATCTTTGGACAGTAAATTTCGTTGTCATGCATAAAACTTCGTGTTTATATGGAACAGTGTTCATTGTTGTTGGAATAAGCTCTGCTTTAAGTGGAACAATTAACGTTGGGATTTTTAATAGACGCTCATTTGTTTATGTGACTCTCCATCGTTGTGTCTATTGTCTCACGGTTACGGCGTGCCGTATATATTTTTGGTTGTTTATGTGCCGATTTGAAGTGTATGTACCAAGTTATTAAATAATATAACATACTCTTATTTTCAAAATAAGAATTATCTATTTTAAAAGTTTATTGATGTATGGTATATGTATGTAGAATAAAAAAAATGTATTAATAACTATTAATACTTGATTAAGGTGTCAAATTAAAATCTCGTAATATTATGTCTATTAATTTAAAAGCATAACGAAGATGTTCTAAATTACACTTAATTTGAATATGTTCAATTATACGATGCTTATGCTATAAAAGTTAGCAAATGAATCAAAAATTGATTTCTTCAAACTCTCGTAATGATTACAGCATATTCGGATCAACCTAATGGAACCGGCCATAAAAGAGTTGTCATAAAACTCGGAGTGGTGTGTGATTATGAAGTCGTCTTGATGACTACGCCCGATGGCAATTATCAAATAAACGCCACCAATCGTAATAACGCAAAGTGAACGCCATTATGGAGCCAATTAATTATATAGTTCAAGAATACCGTGTTTTTGCCGCTAACCACCAAAAAAGCAGTACCGCAGGTTGATTAATGAACTCTTGGGATTTAATGCGACGTTTTGCTACGTTTCATTTGACAACGTACTGTGGGCGCCAATTATTGTCTTGCAAATTTGCTACGCTTCTGTCCTAATGTTTTCATGTTGACAATAAATAACTCTTTAAAGCTGTTTTATTTACGGTATTGCGACGTTAGCTATTGTTTTCTAGTTCATTGTTTGTTGTGCCGTTACTGCAATTTTTTGTTGCTTAATTGGCAAATTGCTTTCTATTCCTGGAAAATTTCTTTTCTATTGACAATTGAGTCCTGGTGTAATATTGGGTGTGCATGGAGCGGCACCCTTTTGTACCTAGCCATTGTTTTCTTTAAATCTCGCAACTCTTTTGCCAACTCAAACGTTGCGGTATTTATGGCACGTAACGGTCTGCAATAAGCCGTTAACTTTATTAGCGACAATTTGCAATTTTTTTTAGAAAAACGTAAGACATTTTTAATTTTGTCTTGGAGATTTTCCAAGAGATAGTTTGCTTTAAAGATTTATGATTTTAAATAAAAATGTCACAGCTGTATCCGAAATATGATTCAACAGAATGTTTTATTTGTTCCTGGTATTGTGAAATAGACGCAAAAATATTCAGAGTGCCCATAAACGTGGTAAACGTTATCGTAAAAATGCTCGGTTTAGAAAAAAACCATTACTTTTTTTCTTTTATTCAAGTTATAAAATTTATAAAATAGAAGAAAAATAAATACCTTCGCCTTGATTTTATCCTTATATTGATATGTTTATAGAACTCGGGAAAATTTCCCGTAATGTCAATTATAAATAGCATTATTTATTCGGTATTGATATAACAAAGCGTCATTCATCAATTTTTTTTTGCATTTATTTATTCAGCAGACTATCGTCGATCGTTCAACGCCTATTGAAGTCAAAACTATTCACACTAAATCCGCGCTGTTTTAGAATAGAGAAACAATAGATTTTCCTGTCGTATCGCGCTGTACTATTTTAATCTTAAAGGCCGACTGCTGTGTCTTCTGCGATCAAGAATGCGCCTTTAGATTTATCAGATAAGGAGCGATGGCCTCACGCGGTTGAAAAGATTCATTGCGAATTGACCAGAAAGCGCAAGGTGCCCGATACCCCTTTCTTCGTAAATACACCGATATCCATAGAACAAGCGCAGATGCGAAGATTAGATCACATTCGATATCGCTCGTTTTGGATCGGGCTTAAGGTGATAGAGCCCTATGTCACAATGCCTTTGATCCTACACGTTTTGTTGTTCCCACTGCAATATTTCAATGGTTCTTTGTTTTTCCACTGTTTCTCGCATGTGTATAAAAATCACGGTTGGTTTGTAAAATATCAAATCGGGAAGTGGGTGGTACATTGGAATTTTCGAGGAACGCAAAGTCTGTTAGCTTTCGATGCTTCATTAAGTTTATACCAAAGATTTGTTTGTTTATGATGATGACGTTCTCTGTCAGCTAACATTTGTTTTTTGAAGCCGAGTTATTGATTTATAGACGACAAACTGTTTAAAATACAATATTAGCTACTCATTGTCAAGATAATAAACGTATTTGTACTTTTCTATTGATTGTGAATTTTTACATTGGCTGCCTGTCTAAGCTTTCAGTAACTTTTAAATTGTGTTTTACTACTAAGAAATTTCAGCAGTTTGAGTTAAGACGATTGTTTTTTTCATAAAATACATTTTAATTCTACCAATTAATGGAGAGGCTCTTATAAGGGCTTTTATTCTGAATTTTGAGAGCCAGTTCTGAATTCTGACCTATTGAGAGCCAGTCTTTAGAGATATTTTTGGATGCCACTTAAATACAATTTCGAAATATGGTATCGAAATCCATCGCCTCTAAAATAAGTCTTGTATGGCTACTTCAAATATCTACAACACGGAGTTTTTTAAATATAACAAACAAGTTCACTGTATATCGAATTGATCGTTAAATATGATTGTTCCAGCTTCCACAATTACGCAAACACTGGAACAAAGGTGCAGGATCAGCCCTGACGTCGGTATATTTACTGCCGTCGGGACCGAGGAAAGAAGCGCCGAGGCGTCCATATTCAGCGATTATCACGTCAAGATTACCGATCTCGGTGCACCGTGCCCACAGTATACCATTCGAATTCTTTATACTGTGCTCAATAAAATATGCGCATGCATACTTCTTTCAAATTCTAGAGATTTCACGAACATTTAAGGACTTTATGTATGTCTTCCAGCAATAGAACGTTGCGGAGGATAAGTCGAAATGCAAGAAGTAAAATTTTTTGCAGTTCACTTTGATATATCGTCGTTAGATTTCATTATTTAACATTACATAGTGTAACAAGTTTTCATAACATTTTAAGACTGTTGAGAATGGAAAATATTTTGTTTGGCAAATACTCAAAAGCACTGAGTGGTAAATATACAAATGTATGAAGAATCCTTGAAACGGTATTACATCATGCTCTTCGTATAAATTCATAGTTCCAAGGTGTAGTAAGATAAATTTGCATTCTGCACTTATCATTATGACGCATGCTTTATTATCCATTTTGAAAACCTTAAGATAATTGTTACCTTCTCAGTACAATTAAAGTAATTCTTGAAGGCGGTTATATACTGTTGTGCATATTTGCACTCCAGGGTAAATTAATCAAAATTAAAAATTAATAATCATTATTGATTGACACGACTACAATTCAAAAATTACGATATTTAGAGATTCATATGAATTTTCAGAAAATATAGAAACAGATAAAACAGAACCCGAGTAGAAGACTCTTTGAAAGTCACGCTGGAAATAAAATATCGAAAAATTATTACAACCTCGCTACCTATACAATATCTCGTAACTCGTCCCGCAGAGAGAGAGGTCACAC
Organism: Aspitha aspitha aspitha; assembly: GCA_018246895.1. Taxonomy (NCBI): domain Eukaryota; kingdom Metazoa; phylum Arthropoda; class Insecta; order Lepidoptera; family Hesperiidae; genus Aspitha; species Aspitha aspitha. The sequence continues at coordinate 2,812 of DWGJ01002563.1, read as the reverse complement.
CAAATTAATTTTTGTAAAGCAACAGTCAGGTCCGGGGAAGGCATTACCATTTCTAAGGCGGAACCCATTCATACTCTCATGAGATATCTTTGTAAATTTCAGCGTATCACGAAGACAAATCTCACAACGGTCCTAGTTCTCTCGGCTTCTTTATCCTTTCCACAAAGGACGTAATAACCATATCAAACAGCGTGTCCCTTTGCCGTGTTGCATACATATCGCGAGCAACGCCAGCCACCGCCTGCCGACGCCTTTATTGTACATTAAAATAAGTGGAGAAATGCGTTTTGTTTCCGTGGGGACGGGCCTTCCATGCCTAATGTCGCACGGTTCTTGAATAGCTGACGCGCTCGCAGGTTCCTCCGCTGTGTCGTATTTTGGATATTCCCTTATCCGCTTTAGTTCCTTTTATCTTTTATCTTTTTTATTTTGATTTCTTTATTTTATATCTAGGCGCTCTATAAGTGTAAAAATGAAAGCGAAAGTTTGTTACGATAAAATTTTTTGTACGATAAGTTCAGGTATCCTATGAATGAAATAAACAGCGATATGCGTTGTGTAATTATTTTTCCATGTTTTTTGCTCTTCATTGACTGTCCATGGTATTGCTTTGTCGCTTGAATAACTGTGACGATAAATAAACATTGCGATAGGATCTGTAAAAATAGCTCTTTCAAGAGCTACAATCGAGAAAATCTTGGTCATCACTAGCGATATCGTTAGCTGCGATCTTATACGCGGGGAGGAATACTCAATACGCGAACTTTTGTTGTGCCTGGATCTGTATATTGGTTTTTTATCAAGCGGATCTTGGTATTTATTTGTTCGCACCTCATTGATATTAATGATCGCGCGTCAGCCGTGATCGATGAAGTACAAAAGGCAATAATCGAGTTCTGACTCACGTTATGCAATTGTATGCACAGTAGATCGTGTACCGATCATACTTTATACTTAGAAGTGATTATTAATTTCATCTTAGAATCTTGATGCACTGAGTTAAAGCAACCTTGGTCAATGTAAAGGTTACAAAGAAATATGTAACTTCGAAAAACTATTTGACGAGCTTTAAGCAATTGTGCAGCTCTTACTACGACTTATTGCTGTGTTCTAAAATAGACAAAATAAAGTTTTTCAAAAATATCAATAAACCCGTTTTTAACGCTTTTATTGCACCACTGCTGGACATGGATGTGCTCGCATAATTAGTAGGTTAGAGACCATAGTCCATCAAGCTTAAATACATATCTAGTAGTGCTCAATGAATTAACTCATCATCTTTAGAGGTTTCTATTAGCTTTGTGCAGAGGAGTTATTTGCATTCACATTTCAGAAACTACTACTCGTATGTACTTCTGTGGTTATGAGCTACAGGGTTGGTTATATTAAAAGTCGGTTACATTAGTTTCATAACCAAAAAATTACATACTTAACAGCTAAACTCAAGTTACAGCGTGTATTAAGAACAATATAGCGGTGATCATTCTGCTTGTATTTCACGTGTTCTGCTGGATATAGGGTTAAATTGAAACAAACGAAACGGGTAGCCGTGTCGATGTTTGTACGGTGACGAGGGAGATGGGAACCATGGCGCACTATAGCGACCCTGCACATAATTTTAGTGTTCGTCCTTTGTGTTCCACGTCATTGTTATTAAAGTAATCACGGCTGCCCTCCATCACGCTGCAATCGAAACATTATGGGATATAAACAAAAGAAAGCAAGAGGAATTCAATGAGAAGCCATTATGTCGCCGTGGAGGGCTCTCTGCGGGCCTGTTGTCTCAATATTTTTCTTCGTGGATGGAGTCGACGCGTCATTCTCTCGCGTTGTTCAAAAACGCCGCGTGGAATTTTGAAGGGCCCTCGATAATGGCCGATATTTATGGCCTTTAGATAATGTTATTTAAACGGCTCACGATTGAATTATGGAAAATGAAACAAAACGTAATGTCGCAAGATGTCCACCGTCCATATTTATACGTCGAGACGCGCGTTAGATAATTCGGTTGATAATTTCTCTCGGCGTAGTTAATAATTTTCTGTCAATATAATATTAATGTTCATGCCGTGGGATTAAAAACCGAAATTATGTTTGTGTTATCCTATTAATGATAAAGGTGAATTCACATTATCCGCACAACATTGCCGCAAATAAAATTGTTGATTTTTCACACTTTTTGCAATGAGATCTGATAGGACACCGATATTCCAATAGTCTTATAGGTAGTGCTTTTCTATTGAATGATAACATATGTACCTATACATATATGCATTTTTGGCAGGTGAATACAAACGGAAGTAGTCCGCGTCACGCGCAAGGCAGATCTTATGAGTACATAAAAGAAAAGGTTTCGTAGTTTCGATATTAGATATTATCTATGAGTATCGGTTTACGTTAATTGTACCGTATCGGATTATATGTAGATGCAATTTATAATGATGCAATTTATATGTAGATGAAGATATTCAATACATATCTTTAGGTAACTTAACAAAACATCTTCATATTTGTAAGACTGAGCTTGTTATTCGTTTTATTTATGTATGCCTATTTTTTACTAAGGGTACACTATGTTATGCTGACCCCATCACCATGTGGGATAAATACCTAGCTCTTGCTCTCTCTCTTGAGGCAGAGAGAGAGTAGGTATACTACGTTACATATTGAATGACGCGTATAAGCTGTACTTCCAAAGAGTTACCTATATCTAAGAACGTTGCAGCTATCTAGCTTCTATACTTATAATAAATCTGTAGAGAGGTCAATTCTGTCTGTCTGTATAACCGTTATAGAAACAAAAACTACTCGA
>DWGJ01002562.1:0-15379 GCA_018246895.1 Aspitha aspitha aspitha | reverse complement strand
TTATATCTCGTCTAAAGATATCAACAGAAGATTGTCATTAACTGGCATCGTGGTTGAGTGGTTAGAGACCCTGACTGCAAAACCGGAGGTCGTGGGTTCGATTTCCACCCAGGATAAACATTTGCGTGATGAGCGCATTTGTTTGTTCTGTGTCTGGGTGTAATAAAAATATCTACATAAGTACTATACTGTATGTACATATCAGCTGTCCGGTCATCATAACATAGGTATTAAATTGCCTGATTTGTGATCAGACAGCCGTGTGTGGAATTGTCCCCAGTTATTTATTATTATTTATTAAGTATTTCATTAAGTAGATAGAAGATAATATCAGTTAGCGTGTTATATTTGAGTGGTATTTTTAAATAATAGGTGAGACGAGGTCCAGTTCATTAGAATTGAACAAACTATCAAGGTCTATTTGCGCGCAACAACCAAAATGTACTTGTAACTGTCGTAACTATTTGAAAGTGCCCGTAGTTTATGAAACGTAGCCAATTCAATTTGCTATTTCAGTGTGTGGCCCTTATTTACAAAGAAATAAGAATCAAACTACACGTTAACATGATTTCGTCTTGTATTTATTACGAAATTCTCGTGCGTGTACGATTTTATATATTTGAACTTAGGTAGCACGCAGACGGTGACCGTGAAAACCGTTTCCATCATATTCTTTGGTTTACGACACCGGAGATGTACGATTAAACTTCAATACAGTTCATTAAACTTCATTAAATCTCATTAAACTTCATTAAACATCATCAAACTCCGTCGAGTAGTTTTGCGTGACACGCGGATAATACCCAAATAATCATTTGTAAAACTACTAATAACAATCCCTTAGTTAATGTCTTATTTCTGTAAAGGACTCAAAAAAAACTATATCTTTCCAGGTCCAATTCTTCATGGTGCTCTTCCACTCAATGAGTGCTCTTATCTACGACTGTGGTTACCCGAAGTAAGTAGTAACTAAGTTATAAGAAACTAAGTAACATTTAGTAAACTAGTAGTTAGTAAATTGGCTGGAACTAAAAACATGATTGACATCCTTATGATGCGTAATAATGATATGTATCTAAATATACATATCTGAATAGAAAATTAAAATAACCTTAACTATCTCACAATAAGTATTCATAGTCCATGTAAATTAATAAAATAAAATGGAAATTAATTATGGAATAAGAAAGAAAGAAAGAATAATTTTATTAAGTTCGCCCATTGTAACTTTTAAAGGTGCAATAAAGAATTTAAATAAATAAATAAATAATTTTATTTGACTAAGAAAAAAAACAAACAAATAACAACAACATTGTGAATAAAGATAAAATAAATAAATAAATAAAACTTTTAAAAATAAAAATTAAAAATTTCAATAAAAATGGAAAAATAATCTTTTCAGAGTCATCGCATCCGGTCTGATACTCCATTCGACTATCTTCATAGTGCTCTTCATGAACTTCTACGTGCAAGCGTACAAGAAGGACAAACCACGGAAACCGGTAGAAATCTGCAACAACAACAACAGCAGCAGCAACAACAACAACGGATACACAGACATCGGTCACGCGAAGGCTAACGGTCGTATCGCCGCCGCGCATGCACCCGAAACGAATGGTCACGTAAGGAACGGTTACACGAACGGCCATATAGTCACAGATAAAGAAAAAGTGCAGTAACCTTCACTTTTCTCTATCTCTACTTTATCGTTACGCTTTTATTAAATCATAAGTGACAGTCGATAATGTTAGTGTAAATGATTACGTCAATGTTGGTAAAGAAACGATTAGTTTCTGCAGTTGATGCGATGAAGTTGAAATTCAAAGATGATTCGAATAATATAAAGGAATGGACGAGAAAACAAAAACGCTCCATGATAGAGTAACGTCAAATAAACGTCATAAAACGTCATAAAATGACGTCAATGAAGATAAAATGTTTTATCTTTTTGTTGCAAGTCCATAAAAACATTTCAGATACAATTGAATTAAATGAAACGAATTAATGTCTAGAGATAATTTAATTAAATTTTTCAAAACGATATGTTTAACTAATTCGAAACATTAACAAATCCAAATACCCATAAATAAACGGTCAAGAAACAGTGCTTCAATAGACTGATGATATTTTAAATTTTACAACTTTTAATAATAACTCTCCTTGGAGAGTTACTTGGGGGCTATTATAGTTGTAAATGTTATTTCAGTGTCAATATTGTTAATACTGTACATACTATAGCTATTATTAGGAACTTTTAGTTATTGGTAGTCTACCAATGGTTTTTGATACATTTACATCCTCATACTAATTCAATTAAATCTTCATTTTTCTAAATAGTACTTCCTAGAAATCTTTAATAGATTACTGTCATTTTCTACCTTCCAAGAGAATAAATTCTGTGTAAACTATGTATTTTGAAATCGATATAGGTATTGTAAAATCATTCTGTAATATTTTCCAAATTCAAAATTTAACATTTAACTACCTCAAGTCTTCCGTCCTATACTGTAAGATTACTCCGTCCATTAAGCTTTATTTAATTTAAGTTAGTCCTAGATGTAAATATTTTAAATTATTATTGTGTAAAAATGTAATTTTACACATTTTGTACTGTCATACCAGAATGTGGTCTTACAGAAATGCTTGCGACATTTGTCACTGAGAATTCTCTCAACAAAGCTCGTTTTAAATATAAATTCCACGTTACTATGACAAAAATAAAAAACATGTGTTTTTACACAAATACATTTAAGTAGAGTTCGATTTTAAGAGGCTTAACGTGAAACTGCGCTTCAGCGGACCGTTCATCGAATATTCTCAATTAAACAGTGATTTTACAAAGACGAGCGCCATTTTGCGAGAATGACAACCAGTTTTATCTATAAACGTACGTATGAACGTATGAAAGTGATTTAATAGAAAGTACTCCTTTGTGTGGATTGCCGTCGTCACGATAATTCCTATGATTAACAGTTAAGCGATGTTATTAACGGCGTATTCATATGAAAAGATACGTGTTGTGGCCAATATATTGTTAACAAATGCAACATTTCTTAAATATAATGATAGAAAATTTATTAGATTGCAGTTAAAGTTACATGAAATTTAGAAGAAAATTGAAAAACTCGTCCAATGGTTTTTAACGTAAATCTAAAAATATTCAATACTAATGAGAATGTGTCCACAAAATAATTTGAATTTAAGAAGCCTTATGCAAAGTCTTTAAATTGAAAATCTACTGTATACCTTTGATGGCCACAAAAAGGCATCAGCCTAAAGAAATGTTGATATTAATTCATTCAGCCACACGCAAGGTCCTTGGAAAGTTCTTAAATGATGTGGATATGTATTCCTATGCTAGAAAAGATTGAGAACAACGTATGTCCGTACCTTTAACTACCACTTTTACAACTGAAGCAATAGTCAGAGTAGGAAGCAAGTGGTAGTCATTTTGTGATTTTTAAATGTAAGCCTCTGCTGTTTGAAGATGTCTAAATTGAACGATAATTTTCTGTTTTAATCATGCTCAAATCTTTTTTACTAATTATTCTATTCGCGGTGGAAGTATGGGATTGGATTCCATAATTTCATATGGATAAATACCAGTCAGTGTTAAAGAAAATGTATTTTAATGTTTTATACGTGTATTGGAATTGTATACAAATGTTAGTGTATAAGAAAAAGGATATTAATACAATGTAAACACATTTTATACATATAAATAAAAAATGATGTACATATATAGTAAATCTACTCATTTATTTATTTAACCCTTATTGGTAATCCTAAAGCTAGGTCTGGTAAATGCTTAATACTGCTAGATAACTATTTCTAGTGATTTAAAAATTTGCACTTGCCCTATCTCCATAACATTTGCGGTTCATGTAAAATTATTCCTCTATCAGCAGTTAGCATACTGGTCAAAATGCAGCTCAATTACCATCAGACAAGCTACAGACAAACTCAAAATGAAGCCGGAACGAAAATATTCGGAACATACTAAAAATTTATATCGTAATTGCCGCAATACAGAAGAGTACACAAATATGGGGTATAACAGTAGCGACATCTGTACGAAGTTGTCGGAACTAAACCAGTACGCTTTGAATCCGAGTTTTCGCTTGCAAACAAGGGGACGAAAGTATGAACAAACGACAATTAGTTTTAACTAACTTATTTACTAGATGGCGCTAGTAATACGCATACCGAATGCCGATCCAAATTGTACTGTTGTTCAAAAAGAACATCTACTAAGCCATTTTATACTACACCCCATCAGAGACGTTTTTGTTACAGCACCTAATGGTGATAAAGACACGATAATACCACCCTTAAATACAGCACCCCTCAATGTGATAAGAATCTCTGAAGTGTTTATGATACCCTGATAATAACGTTATTCGGGCAGAGAAATAATTTTGTCTTGTTCATCTAATGATGTTTCAAATATTTTATTTTATTTGGTTGTGGTTGTTTCGTTAATTATACTGATTGGGGATTTTATATTTTTTGAAAATTTCGTTCTCATGTTATATTAGCACCATCACGTTCATGTATAGCAACAATTCGTCAATTGATTTCATCACTTCTTAGTACAGAAATACAAGCGTGTCATCTATCCACAATGCTATATGGCTTGGTTTCTTCAGCTACCAGGAAGACATACTATATCAATATACAAACATTTAAGCAAGACCTCATGTACACGGATAAGCATTTTCTGTTATTGCAAATAGATCCCATCCCTCTTAAATACTCGTTAAAAACGAAGTCCAATAAAAATAACATCCTTGTTAAAACCTTATTTGAGAAGCAATTGGTACGGACTAATTGAAACGAAAATCCAACCTTTAAAATTTAACGGTGTGCCGATAAGTTTCGAGGCCCTCGTAAGCCTTAATTATCGCCCGGCGAAATGTCAATAAACCTGACGTTCGGACGTTTTTTCTCCCCTTTCTAATTTGTTAGCCCTAAAATCGTGGCCCTACATTTTGTATTGTGACAAACCATTTTGCGCTGGCACACCCCACCGCTCCCGACACGCGTCTACAAATACACGAAAATGGCTACACTGTAACGAACTGGAGGTCTCGCCGAAATGGAACGTGTTACCCTGCATTGAGAAGGGTACAGGGTTGTAACGTACACCGCGCCGTCACCTTCCCTCCGCAGCGGGGGGAAAGAGACGGCGTGAACGCTGCCGATTTTTCAGACGTTCCTTTCCACGTTCATATTAATTGTGAGGACGAGACATTTAAGGGATTTCGCTACATTGTTGACATCGTTACTTTTATCGGTAATGACACAGGATACAAGTGAGCACAACTACAATCAATATCTAAACGGGTGTAACGGAACGCAGTTCAAGTTACGCCGCGCGCCGCGCCGGCCAGGCCAGAACCCCTCGCCCGGGGTAAGACATTTCAGTCGCCCGTACGCGCGCGTCCCGTTCGCATGTGCCTTCCGCGACGCTAACCGTTCACACACACAAAAAAAATACAACAAAATAACCGAAAACGCTCACAAGCGATCAGTTGAAAATGCTTTGAATAAGTGTTCGCGTGCGTCGAACTGTGTGCTTCCTAACAATGTGAACGAACCTGTTGTGAGTGGTAATGATTAAGAGGCATTACACCCAGCGTCCTGGTATCTCGAATAATGATATGAAACAACATTTTATACGGCGATAAATCGGCCGTAACTGTGCGCTCTAATCGGTAATGTGTCATAAACGTTGCGGCTAATGTATTAAGTTTGGACGTACCACCGGCCGCACGTTTACAGGGTGTCCGTGTAATATGCTAATCAGTGTTTCTTTAAAGCCGCACACAAAAACCTCTGCACTAGATACTGCAGTGCGATTTGTGTTGCAAATTTCGAACCCCACAGCCATTCATTCCTCTGTCAATTTCCAGTGCTGTTGTTGTTTTTAATGCACACAGTTACATCATTGATGTGCTTCATAATCACATCTTGGGCTGTTACGCTTTGTTTTGGTTTATTGTTGGTTATATTTTCGTTATTATGTAATTTAAGTTCTACACAGTCTATTTCGATTTTACGACTGTCACATATAGACCGTTGCGTTATCTATTGCGTTTTCTAACTCAGGTTCCACGTTGCGTGTGTAATGTTCCCATCATATTCGAATCAAAGCGGAATTTGTCTCGCCGATAACGAACTCAAATAGCGCAATTTCCTTTGTGCGGATTACATTGTTAAAGGCAATCACCTGAAGTGGATTAGATCTAGGTTCAATCTGATATTAGTCTGAGCGTTTATTTGATATCCTGTGCATTATTGCCTACGTACTTTACAGCTTAGATTTTAGTATCTATCCGGGGATCTGAGTTTAAGTCCTGGCTCTATTTTTATTAATTAAAAACTTAAACGGTATTCCCTACATTCATGAAGAAAAATATGCTAAGGAAACTGGCACACTTCAAAATTCTCCATCATGTTCTTTGAGGTGTTTGAAGTCTGTAAATCTGCATATAATCCTCGTTGTAGACTTTCAGTTTACTAATTACAAGTAGAGATTTTTGTCCAGCAGTAGGACAGTAAAAAACTAGAAAAAATCTGTAATTTATGGACCCTAGCTAAAAAAATTTTTCATGAAACGAGTGAAAATAGTAATACTTAAAACAAAAGTGAATGACCAGAAGAATTCCAAGTACATACAAGAAATGTTGGCGAATATGTACAGGCCTTTCGCTATGAAGCCCATTGCAGCTGTAATTACTACTTCAAAATACGAACTCTTCTCATACATTTCGAATATTGCACTCTATTCTTTACTTCATTAATTAAACGTAATAAGTCACCTAAATATTAAGTATTGCCCTCTTAACTTACTGAGAGTGAATAACGGTTAAATATTAATAGGTGTAAAGCGAGAGGCTTAACTCAAGTGATTATACAATAGACGCTTCAGTATAGCGTCGATTACAAAACAAATAGACTCTGAAATGAATGAATACACAAAAGGTGAAACAAAGCTTTTAATTATCGAATCCTTCAATCGCAAGCATTCAGCATTTGGCTCCGCACAGCTCACACGAGCCAAATAGGTCGTGGAATCACTGATTCATTACTAAAATAGGAGTTTTGCTAACTTTCCGAGCAGCCACTGCGGTCCCAGGAATCGCCCGCACGAACGCCAAATTATTCCACTACTAGCCGACTCCACAAACGTTGTCTTGCCATATAAATTATTCCCGTTTTTGCAACATTTTTCACTTCTGCTCCACTCCTACTAGTCATAGCGTGATGTTATAGAGCTTATATTGATGAGTGATAATGTAGCGTTCAAGTGATGAAAGAATTTTGAATTCGGTCCAGTAGTTTTTATTCCAATTCGTTACATATACACACAAATACAAAAGTATAAATCTGTCCTGTTTATGATATTAGTGTAGAAAATTCTGTTCCGCTGGCTACCAAAAATGACTTAGTTTTGTTGTTTAAATATAAAGCATACATACCATTTGTCTGAACTAGCTAAAATGATTGATTGACTATGTTTGGACATGACTCTTATGAAATAGATGTTCCGCGTCATATTATACCTCCAAGTAATTCCAGTACTATTCTCCTATTAAAAGCTAATATTGAATCTAGTTTCTGTCTTTCAGTCATGGACAACTTAATACCTCTTTTTTTTATTATAATTATTTAAAATTTCAACCTAGGTAAGCGATTACTATTCATTAGAATACTATTTATAAAATGGCGCTCTTAATACTACGAAATATTTACTGTTTTCAAATGTCATATTCTTCGAACCACATAAATATGAGCTTTGACGTCTCATACGAAAATTCTACAATAATCTCTGAAAGTAGCAGCGCATTTGAATGAGATAATTTAAACCGTTATATCATCAATGGTTGATTATCAAAAACAATAGCGCCGAGAACGTTTAAAATTGAATATTCATAAAAAAAAGAAAATCACCATTTCATTCACTCCGCGCTACCCGAAAACCTTAACAAACTCAATAAGCGAATTCGTGTTTGAATTCGATAATTCATTCATCGTCGGGATTACGTCGAAATTCCGTGTGAAATTCATCTTCGGTTCGTTTATTTTGGTCGCTAGTTGGATCGGCTGCGTAAACAATGGAAATCCGTTTCGAAAATGTAAATTCTGATGCACTGTCCGATTCTAATGCGCCAAGCGTGCCAGTGAAATGAAAGATATCCCCAAACGCAGAATACGTAACGATGTGTCCCGGTAAGTTTGGCAAACACAAAAGGGAACTCCCCACGTGCTCCATCCATTCGGTAATTAATTTTGTATGTTCCCGCTGTCTCTTGTACAGTTTTCCAGTTCGTATGAAAAGAAACCTTTGAGCGAAGTAAGAAAATATTTATACCGAGCATCGTTTGTTCGTGTACGCGAATGTTCCAATTCTGGGGCGGAAAATTGCAAGACCTTGGATTCGAGGTGAAACAATGGCATGTTTGAACATTTTCTCTCTTGTTACATTCACTTAACATACATATGTAATTTGATATTCATTTTCATCAACGATTTTAAGACAGACAGAACATTTTTAGAACTTTTCTTGCGTCTAATATTATTCACGATACAAGAGGAACTTCAGACAAAATTTAAAAACGCGAATAAGCTTAAACGTGAAGTAATTCTTATACGTAGGTATAACTTGCTTAAATGACTATAATAAAACACACAAATGGTAATCAAACAAAATCCCAAACATGAACGACATTTAACATTACTGAAACCTTTTAATAATAAAATACAAATAGCATTGAATAACAAAGTAGTAGAAAAAAAACGCATGATATCCCATTAAAAGAATCATGCTGGGAATTCGTTGGTGACGCCTGTGGCGTTGCAATTTTACATAGCTGACAATCACCTACCATGTTGGCTTGTAATATAATATTAATACGAACAAATGAGGGATTTCTTAAAATGTCGAGAATTTCAAAGCTTTAGCTGGTACTGTAGAAGATGATAGAAAAGGAGCGACCAGGAACGAAAGTGATAAAACCGAAAAACCATTTTCAAATAATGTTAAAGGCGTAAATCACCTGACAATTTTTATATAAAGTGAATTTCACCTTACTAGAAAACTCGTAGCCGTTCGAGGTATAAATCATCGGGTATAGGAGAATAGAACGCAAAGAATTCTTGCACAATTTCTCGTGTAATTTATTACCTATTTACCTTCTACAGGTATGAAATTACAGAATTTAACGCTATGAAACAATATTGATGTGATAGGATTAACACTTGTTATATCGACATTTAATAACATTAAATCTTTCTTCATTGTCTCATCAAGGATGCATCACAAAACAACGAAGAAAACGTGTTACAAAATAACTAATAGCCAAAATTACACAAATATAACATTAAAAATATACACCTTCAGTTTTCTATAGACGATGTAAAGAATAGATAGATTGTAATAAAAAAGGACGCCCCACGTTGCATTTTGGAAACCGGATAAAGACGCTTATATATCTTAGAGGCGGATTAGACAAGGAACTAGTTTCAATAAGAATAATGCTTTGAGAGAAACCACCGCGCCAGCAGACGTCGGACCGCAGAGAATAAAAGCATCATGTGAAAACCAACGAGAACAAGAACAAAACAATCCCCGTCTACGACTTATTTCTTTCTCCGGAAGTTACCAACATTTCGACCGGTTTTGTTCAGCTCTGTTCTTATAATAAATTCAACTCGCCACTCGCCCTGTTGGCTCTCGTGAAATAACAGGGCGACGTTGTTTATCCGATTTTAAGCACGTCTTTGTTCGATACAAAAAAATATGAGAGCATGCTCAAGATCGCGTCGGTTAAGCGGCCTCATTGGTGCGTTGATCGACGCCGTTTCATTTAGTTCCTTTTTATTTATTTATTTATTTTCGTATTTATTTATTTCTTTTCGTGCGGAGGTTGTCTTATTTTTATTAACTTAATTCACTCCTAGCTATAGAACGCGGGCAGCCACTTTGGGTAAAACAGATTTTCAAATAATCTATTAGGACGACTGGCCTCGTGGTCGAGCGGTTAGAGACCCTGACTGCAAAAGCGGAGATCTTGCGTTCGATTTCCGTTCAGGACAAACGTTTGTGTGATGAGCACATTTGATTTCGTTGAATTCAACAGCCTAACTTACCAAGATGCATATTGCATTTTTGTGCTGGAGTTCGGAATGTCTAATAAAGAAACTGTGAAACACTAAACTTCACTTTTCGATTAGCAATGTATCTATGGCTGATCCAGCATACAATCTGTCAGAGATTGCTGACCTGTTAATAAAAAGTTGCTTGCGTGCGAGAAGTAGAAATATATGCTTTGTTTACAAAATTATAATAAAATTAATAGATTACACAATTCGTATTTATGAGCCAATAAGTTACCCATGGCTTCTTAAGTGTAGAAAATACTTTTTTCATTCCAATATAAAAGTGTGGTCTAAAATATCAAATCAATTTTACCGTTCACCTTAATTAACCTACTGCATCGAATTCGAATAACACACTGAGATTCAATTTTAAAATAGATACGTACTTTACGAGATTTCGAGTTCAACGGAGCGGCAAATGTATTTTCTATTACGAACCAACCCCTCAAATAGTAAGCAGACGGGCAGTCGTGCAAAAAAGTGGTATTACGCTGATTGACATCACACTTGTGACTGACAGATGACATGCAAACGAAACAAATAACGACGCAAATAACACACGACAAATCCAATGAAAGGAATACGCCAACAAACAGTAATTTACAAATAATGATACTTTTGTCGACAAACTGGCTTGTTGGTTTATTGGCTAATGACTCTATTTGCTAAGTCGGGACCGTGGGTACGATTGCCACTAACAAAAAAAAATTTTTATCCAACACCATTTTTTTGTGTGTTTTGTTTTATCGACACAAGTCTCTTTAGATCAGAGCAGTGATATGAGTGTTCTGTGTGAGAAATCCCCAAATGTAATTATTTGAATGCGATTTCGATCAATTTTTATTAGGTAGTTTTTCGACCTTTATAGCTTTATACCTTTAAGCATTAATATATAACATAAATGTCCTATCCTAAAGTAACAAATCAAAATCTACGTTACAATTAAGCTTCATTTTAATTGACAACGGCTTACCAACATGTGTTTCAAGTAGAGCACCGTAAAATTAAACTAAACTGAATGACTAATATTTTACAGCAAAGACAAAGACATTTATTTGATTCATATTTGGTTATAATATAAACAGATATGAAGACGTTAATAGAAGTTATGTCTACGATGTTATTTGAAATGCAATGAACACAAATATACATAGCACCTATCTCTCTATAGATTGACATAATGATTTGACAAAAGCAATGAATATGTTATGGTAATCTAGGTACCAAAAATCGTGAATAGTGTGGAAGTTAAATTAGGGGCAATTGTAGCGAACAAACAAACGCACGCAAAATAATGAGACCGTCATCCTAATAGGGCAATTTATTACGCTCCGACCATAAAGCGAATGGGCCCTGACCATTTCGTAACGTCCGCACGAGATAAATAAGTAAACAGGAATAGACAAGCGTAGCGAACATAATTGCGATGCCGTAAGATGAGGATTTAACAAAAGCATTAATGGTGAGAGAGAAAAAATGCCTTTTTGGGCCTTTTTGAAAACGGAGGTTCTTCTTAGATGGTAGAACCTGTATACGGTTCGCCCGGGGAAGCACCACCGCCACAACTATTTCTGCCGTAAAGCAGTTGTTTCAACTGTATTTCGATCCGAAGGGTGTGGTTACCAATCCACTTCTATACCAGAGGCGTTAGTCGTCAAGAGTAGCAACGCATCTGTGACAGACTTCTGATAGGGCAACCACTAACACATACTAACTGGGCTAATATCACTAACAGTCCCATTCCTGCGGTCCTGTTACTAAAGAATACTCAGCAACTAATTCTTATTAACACCTTATACTAACTGAATTGAAACTACCAGTCCCTACAGTCCTCTTGGGAGTCGGTTACAGATGTCCATGGGCGGCGGCAGCCACTTGTGACTGCTGCCTGCTCGTTTGCTACTCTATTTGGGAAAGGGATCGCTCGTGAAGTCGCCGCTATCACTCTGTCACAGGTTACTAACTTCGGGTATGCTGCGTCGGTTCGAAATCGGGATAAGAAAAAATAGCTCGCATTGTCTCCAATAGTTCAGCTTCCGTTGCTGTTTCATTGGATAAATCAATTATACCTCCCACCACCCCTTCTCCATATCCCGTTACATCGAGAATCCATACAAACATGGAAGTCGCTCAACGATATTGTTACGAGTAATTTGTACACAATTTACAACGAAACGTTAATAAACGAATTCAACTGACCCAAAGGTATTTGATATCGGGTCCGAATTGGTATCCTGAGGTTAACGGAACAGGGCGTGAAATTAATGTACATGAGATTATCAGATGCTGTTCTGAATGATTAATGATTGTTACATGTATTATCTAGTCTACAGTTCGTGGACCGATGAGACTCGTGATAATGTTGTTTGGCTGGTTCGGTGGCAGCTGCTGAACATCAGAGTAGGTCAGGGACTGTTGGTTCAATTCCTAATACAAATGTTTATGTAAAATCATCCACAATTGTGTCTATTTAGACATTAATATTTTGCATTTGTCAACTCAGTGTTATTCATTGTTCTGCCTGCCTAGTGTTTGTCATTATTATTGTACCATCACGCCAGGCCCCTAAAGGGGTAGGCACAGAGAAAGCTTTCGAGGGATGAATTTTTATCGTCAGACAATATCTGCCCTATTAGGTCTAAATGAAAAGGACTTAATCTCTCAAATTAATATTATTAGTACATGTTGTATCAATCGTTGTGAAATTCACAAATCAAAAACATCAAGTAATGAACAAAATAGAAAATATTACACTAAACATTAATTTTCAGTAACTTCAAAGCAACTCTTTAAAACTCATAATTTACAGGTGGACATAGTTACAAACGGTCCGAAAGAAATATGGAGCGTAATAAGCAAGAGACAGGCGAAATTGAACTTAAAATAAACCCTAATTATGGTTGAAATTAGGAAAATAGGGGTTATTACAGAAATTGTTTCGCTGCATTGCAGAGGCACGTCTGTTATGCAAAAAGACTGATTTCGTCATCACAATGTGTTTGAACTGATCATTAAATTATCCCTGTACTGCCGGAGACGTAAATTTATGATGATAGCAAAGGTATTATTATACCATCACGCAGGTCCCTAACGGGGTAGGCAGAAAACACCGAGTGCAAAACATCTCTGTCCTTACAAACCTGCCTGCTAGTGAAGAAATTTGAATTATTAGAGTTAGTTGCGATAAAAGTTGAATGAACTTTGCATCATTTTATGATGTTGTCAGTATTTACATGCCTAATAATATTATGTACATGTTAGTTCGTATTTTCATTTTCTCAAAATATCGATCGCACATTAATAAATTAAAACGGTATTCCACATTTAAATAAAGATCCTTATAATGTTTATTAATTGAAAACTGAAATACAGCAATATTAGCGTATGTAACTTACTAAGCGGTAGGTCGTGAGTTCGATTCCCGCACAGGGCGAGTATGTATAAACATATGTATATGTACATTAATGAGCTGTCCGGTCAGACACAAACATTTACATGCCTCATTTTGAATAAAACGGACGTGTTTGAAAGTTCCCAATTATACCCGTGGCTCTCCGAATTCCAGCATGTACAGTATATAACGTTAACAGATAGTTAAAAAAAATGTAAAACATATATAAAATTATGATACTGTTGTCTGTTGTCATTTCGATTTTCGAATCTAACGGATTCGAATAGACGAACACAGCGAGCAAGTCGAGCCAGCCGGAGCAGGCACCCCACATGTCCCTTCAACCGTCGCGCGCCTGCCTGGTTCGCAGTCACTCATGTGTTTGACCGACTTATTTCCGGATGAGCGCACACGCTTACCATGATTAGAGTTGAAAAAGTACAACCCAATTTGGGTCCCGGATTGTTTTCCCAGCGAGAGGGTAAACCGCTGATTGGCTGCGCAAATATCGGCTTTTCGACCGGAATGTACCATGTTTAGGGTACATCTATCCCCTATATCCATTTCCAACTTCCATCTTTTATGTACATAAAATAAAACTGTAGGCGATTTTTCTGTACATCGAATAAAAAGTAAAAAAAATATCTCTCAGGGTGCCAAAAATATTCATTTTGAAATTTTTGTCTGCCTGTCTGTTGTCCAGCTTTCGCGCAAATACTACTGGATGGATTTTAATGAAACTTTTCTTGTTACAAAGCTGTTAATCCTCGGTTACGTATAGGCTATGATTTGTTTTGAAGATCGGAATATCAGTTTGAAATTTTTGTTAGGTATTAAATTCGCCGGGTTAACTAGTATTTAATATGAAGAGTGAAACTTTCAAATCTAAAGAATATTACGACGACCACTGTTTGTTCAGTGAAAATGGCGGTTCGTTGTAATAACGTACCCAGGTTCGATTCGCGAGCGAATTTGATTCATGGCTGTATCGAAATCTAAGCATAAGCATGGAACGCACCTTGAAGCTGTATTATTGTAAGTTAAAAAACCTTTTTTCAACCCTTTTTATTGTTCCACTGTTGAACACGGGTTACTCGCAGAGTGAGAAGGGTGAAGGCTTTAGTTTACCACGCAGGCTATGCGCGTACTAACAAATCTCAGACCTTCCCTACGGTGAACTCGATTAAAACAGAGTATAGAGCGCTCATATTTTGATTTTAATTTTTCCTATTTTTTGCTAGTTTGTTTTTTGTTATGTTTTGGCATCTGTATTTGTTTTATGATTATTTTCTCATTTCCAAATTTGTAAACCCTGAATAAAGAGTGTTTATTATTATAATAAATCTTTACTATTGATAATGTTATTGTGCCTACCAATACTCATCACCAAGCTGAGTTATTGTGTCGACAATGCCCTATATTTTAATTCCGTCCTTTAGTTTCAATGTTTTTGGAAAACTATCTCCGCAAGGCGTGAAGTTAGGATTCCGCCGATTTTGAAGCGTTCACTATAAAAATTACTAAGCGATTAACTGCCGTGCCCCCAGATAAGTAAACGCTATACGTTTTAATTTATATGTGTATTACTTGTGAGATAAATTGTGTTTTATTGCGATGGCCTAATCAATATATTAATTTAAAACGTTAAAGATATTAAATATTGATATGGTCACTATAAGATGTTGTAAGGTTACATAGGTAACGACATAAAACAGAAAGTCCCTTAAGTAGGGACTGAATATAAATTAATAACCGACTTGGTATTACTTGGATCTCGCACGATTTTACGGTCGAAGAACTGAGTTGCGAGACTTAGTTTTTTGA